>UXGD01000298.1:0-69309 GCA_900474315.1 Torymus auratus
TCGGTAATATGTGCATAGTCGGGCCGTTCAATTTGAGATGAATATGGTCTATGATATATTTTTCACGATTAATCAAATACTATTGGTTTTTTCAGATATTGTATGCAACATTTTCATATTTTATGACGATTCGAACATTAATAAGTAAATAATCCGAATTTTTATAATGAAGGAAACGCAATACTTATTCTGAGAAAAATTATTTAAGTGAAAATTACTTGTTCATTGACTAAGTGGTTATGCACGGTAATACAATTACTAACGACAATTCATTGAAACAAATTTAAAAATAATTAGAAAAATATTTCTGTTTCCACAGTAAAATATCTCGCAAAATTTTAAATATCAAATATCTCAAAAAGTAATCATATATGATCTAACTGAAAATTTGCACACATATTGCCTAAATAGGCACAAACAAAATTTACTATAAATTTGAAGCTGATACATCAAGTCCTTCTCGAGAAATTACGATTTTGAAAAAAAGATTTCAAAAATTTAACCTTAAAAAATATCTCTGAAATTCATTGAGAAATCCTTTTGCCCAAAGACCTCATCCAGTAGATATAAAAACTCTATATCTCCACAAAATTTCGTAAAGATTAAAACAACTTTACTCCAGTGATCGTGTGACAAAAAAAAAAAAAAATCAATTTGTTTTATAAATTATTATTTTTTTTTCACTGAAAATACTTAAACGAATGACTTTAAAATTTAGCAGATTATAGAATTCTATATATGCGATACCTGGTGGCGTGAATTGTCAATAAAGTTGGAAAATGTTGAAAATGTTGTGTAATATACTATTAAAAGATGTGACTTTTCAGAATTTGTGATTTTTGTTCGTTGGCACCATACTCCGATTTATCATTGCAATCTGGTTACTCAGAAGGGTCTGATGTTAAATATGGAAGCTGGAGGTACATTTATGTAGAAAGACATAGAGTAAGTTTGGGACAGACAGACCCAGGTAGAGTTAGGGCTGCACGTGTTGAATTTTTTTCTAGGTGACGGTACATAGTTATAATAATAATTAAATGTCGCTAAAAAAAATTTTTCGTCATCTTAACAGTTCTACCGTGAATATATCGTCAGGCGGAAGCAAGAACTATCCTATCTCCGCTTGGTGCGTAAGAACGTCCCATCTCGGCTTGGCACGTAAGAACGTCCCATCTCGGTTCAAAATCCACGCACAGAGCGCCCAATATGGGATGTTCTTACGCGTCGAGCCGTGATAGGACGTTCTTGCTCCCACCCGACGAAGTCCAGGTGACGGCGGCGCCGATCGCGCAGCCGAAACACTGGGTCATCGGATAGGTCCACGCGAGGTGCATTAAAGAGAGAGGGGCTTCCTACATTCCGTCCTTCCTTCTCGTCTTTTTTCGATTTCGAGGTGCGAGCTGGCGAATACGAGAGTACACCGTGTGTGCCGCTTCTGAAGTGAGAGAATATAGAGGAATAATGTGTGATGCATGGGATTGTTTAAAGCTTGGAGTTGTTTGTATGGAACTTTGTTGATCAAAGAGTTTCAGAACCTTTGACGAGTGAAGTGGTATAAAAGTTGTACCGATAGTGTTGTTCTGATCTTTAAAACATACGTTCGATATTTACATTTTGGTATTTTCCAACTTCTCTCTCACTGACCCAAATACAGAAAGTAGACTGTTATAAGTTAATAATCTTTAGCCCTGTGCAAAGATAAAACGATACCTATAATATAGCTTACGAAAAATCGATACGCTGTCAACTACTATTATAGATTGTACGATTCCCTAACCAAAGTGTTCATATCGACAATGTAGTGCTAAATATTCAACAACGAAACGTATAAATCATGTATGAAAAAAAAAAAAAACATTTGACAATACAGTATACGAACGTTAGAGAAGATGTGAAAATCCCTGTCAAAGTTCATTTCGCACGTGTAACAGCCGGAACGTACGTATTCGCGTCTTGCCGCGCTTTATGTATTTACCTATACATATGCATACACCTGTATTTATAGGTTTATATTTACATATATGCGTGGATGGCTGCATGCTACGCGCGCGCACGCTCTCCGCTACATACATAGTCCATCCGAATGCGTCTGACTAAATTCGGCGTATATCTACTTGTACCGCGGCGCCGATGTTGTTTCGCGAGTTTCCATACCGTATATATACCTATAGGTACATATATTTTTCAATTTTCGGTATTTGGTAGAGTTGTCATTTTTATGCTCTGAAAATTAAGGGGGTGGTAAAGTTAGTTATCATTAAATACTGTTTTTCTCATATATCTTTTTATTTGTAGATCTTCATAAGCTATTATTTAATTTATTTCCAATAAAATGCAATTAAAATCGTGAAGAAAAACTGAAAATAAATGAAATTAACAAAAGATACGTTAATATTGTAATCAATAATGTATTCTCTGCAGTTTACTCCAGTTGCGTCACCTCCGTGTAATATCGGTTGTTCATTTTAAATTGTAATTAGATATTTAAATAATAATAAAAACAAATTCTTTATAATATTATAATATTCTTTATATTATTATAATTATATCGTCCTCCATGTTTAAAATATACTATTTTGAAGATTTTACCGATCTTGCAGGGCCAGGTGAATTGGATATTAAAAAACTGAAATTTTAATCAGGCTAGAAGTTTATTAAACGAAGTAACACCAAAAATTACAACGAAGATTTAACAACTTGTTCTTAAAAAATATTTGCGGTTAATGAACTTCTAGCCTGATTGTGTTAGCACACCAATGCTGACGAAACCTATAGCTTTGTTTGAAAAAGCAAAATTAGAGTTTTTTTAATACCTCATTTACTTAGCCCTGCTAGCCCTGCCACTACTCAATAGTGTATAATGTAAGTATTATAATATAACGTTATATTATAATAACAAGAATACTAAGATAATAATCAGTATTGCTATCTTTTATTACAGACTACATAAAGTATAAGAGTGAGGTTTTTTTGAACTCCGTGGATTTCACTATTGTTGTGCATGACATCTGTATAGATGATCCCTGCGCCATCCAAAAAATAATTATAAATGATTTTGAACACATAATTCCATCGTTAAAAAAATTAAATATAAAAAAATATTGTTATGTGGCGTTATGCAATGTAAAAAATATGCAAAATAAAAATATTTGCAATGTGACAATCAATAGAAGAGACATCATTTTTTAACGAAATAGAGGATAATTGAGATGAGATTGTCTACATCTCAAGAAGAAGGGCCTAAGTATGAGATGAAATTAGGCACAGTGGGCTTCATTTTTAGGTGCCAGAAATCGACTCTCCAATGACCGCGAAAATTCATTTTCCGGACTTGTTAGTTGACAATAATTACATCATCAGTCATCTTTTGCCCTGTGTACATCCAGTCACATATCCTAAAATAAATACACACTGCACATACTTACTTTTATTTGCCATCACGCTTTTCCGATACCCCTTTCCTAAATTATCCAGCACCCGCGTTTCATCGTCGCTTCTGGCGCTGGAGATTTAATTACGCGTCACGTTATAATATTCGATAGCAAAAAATTCAATATACTCCCTCTTTCAACACACCCGCGCGCATTTAAATATTGCACAAAGTATATCGGCGAACAATGCGTCGGCCGGTATTATACGCGCGCTCACGCGCACAATGCAATATTTACCGGCTGAAATTTATAAGCTTAATATATAATACTATATATTTACATTTTGTATTTACACCGCGAGCGTATTTTCGATTTCGCACAATGCGTCGTCGGCTTTTCTTCTTTTTCATCATATCACGAACAACGCATGTGTGTGCGAACGCGCGCGTTAATACAGATTTCGCCGGCACGACCGTTAAAAGCGTCGTATCGGGTTAACGGTCGCTCGTGGATTTTTATATTTCGTACCATACCCTTTTTCTCCAAAATCCGCGTGCGCGTGTGCCTGTTAATCTTTTTGAAGTCCGTCCACGTGTATATAGACGCGATCCCGAAGCAATCGGCGCGCTGCGAAAGAGAGCGAGCGAAAGGAGGAGACAGAAAGAGAGAAGAGAGAGAGAGAGAGAGACCGAGTCGTAAAATCGGACACCTCGTAAAAGGATCGCGTAAAAGCTTTTTATTCCATTTCGCTTTCTCTGTCTCTCTCTCTCCCCCTCTCTTTGCTCTGCAGTCCAGCGTAAATTTATTATTCGTTCGATCAATCAAATAAATGAGCTCGATGCAGCAGCCGCCACCTTTGCTCTCCGTGGCGACGTATTTATGCGACACGTATCTAATCGGCAGTAACAAGAAGAGGAAAAAAGTAAAGTTCGCCAAAACCACGATCAGCGGACGCGAATTAATTAAAAAATTTGTTGGCCCCTGAAGAATCTTCGTCGCCCCGTGCCCGCTATGACGGATTAATTGCGACAACGCGCCACGCAGTTATTTATTGATCCCGGCGCGCGGCGTGACAGGCGGCGCGCTTTAATTAAATGTAACGTTTATTTCGTACCCCGTTCTGTCCCTCTCGGTCCGGCTGAGTTATTGTCGCCGGAAGATTAGATCGAAACCCTCTCCCTCCCAAAAGATAACAACAACAACAGGCCTGCAATTTATACGCGCACCAGACACCCGTGCTTTTGACGAATCCTCTCTCTTTCTCTCTTGCCTGACGGCGAAAGAGAAAAAAAAACACAGAGGGGAAAAAAAACGATTATCGAGACGCGCGCACGCGTATTCGCGCGTATGGAGTATATGAGCCGGAAATGGAGGAGATAAAAAGAGAGAGCAGTACGAGCGCGCACTGGATCAAGGCAGTTGGCTGCACGAGCTGGCCGGCGCTGCTCGTAAAAACGCTCTATAAAAGTGCTAGCTGCAATCGTATAACGTACGGGCCGTGCGTCTGTAAGTGACGCGCGCGAGCGAGCGAGCGCCAGGAGAGAAATATATTACAACCCCCGCGCGAGCGCGCGCAGCTGTTTCTGTTCTGTTTCCGTTTGCACGCTCGTGCCGCGCGAATTAACATACGCACCAGCGCAAGCGAGTAGCTCTTCTTTATATGCGCGTCCGCGCGTTTACGCGCACGCCGTGGCTGATGCGTGAATCTTGGGGATGGACACTGGGTATTGAGAGAGAAAGAGAGAGAGAGAAAGTGTATGTGTGTGTGAGTTTGGTTTATGACTCGAGAGGAGTGGCTACGTTTTGTAGCCTTCGGCGTTCGATGGAGAGCTGCGTTATTGCGAATTGAATTTTGCACTTTGAATCTGTTTAGGAGGAGGCGGGTGTTGGCTGAGAAATGTAGGATCGGTGATGTGCAAAGGAGTCGTTGATTTGAGCTAAGGGATGGTTGTGTTCCTGAAGAGAGGAAATAAAATGTAGGTAACCAATTTTAAATCGCAGCCAATACATTGACACTTACCTTCCTCGCACTATCCCGCGTTTAAAATTGAAACAATTGGCGACATATTGCAACTATATTGCATATTTGCATTAGCGCTATATTAGCAATGTAGTGCATCAGTAATTTTGCAATATAGTTTTACTACATCTCTGAAAATGCACATAATCCGAGCTTTCACTTATATATGGCTAATATATTGCAAATTTCATAATTGGCAAGACTTTTCAAGTAGATTGCCAATATATTGTAAATTTTCAATATTTAAAATATTTTTTATGCTATATATTACTCATTACTGTTATTGTAAATGTAAAATTCTTTATATTCTCCATGGAATACCACATGTTGACTTAGAAAATTGATATATTCATTTTATTTAATAATCTATACGTTAACTAATTAATGTTCATATTATTCATATAAGTTTTTATTTATAAATAGCCAGTTTCCTGTATTTGTTTTTACTAAAGCATTTATCGAATAATTTATGAATACAAACTGAAATAGAACTAATTTAATACAATAAAATATGATAATTATTTATTTATATACATGAAAAAGGAAAAAATTAATTAATAATTGAATTAATTTATTGCCTTGGGTTTCGACGAGACGCGCACATCATATAAATAACGTTTGTGAATTCTGCAGAATGCAATCTATGAATACATTGAACATACATAATCTGGAAGTAAATATAGAAAGATATTAATATTGGAAGGTGTATAAAATTTATTAATATAGGAAATCAAAATTAGATGTTATGTACATTCAACTGCATCGACACTTTCTTGAGGAACAGAAAGAGTATTATGCTATTTTCCTCCTGCACATACATACATATTAATGAATGTGGTTTTATGGTTAAAATCGACGTTAAATATAAACAATTTTTCGTCATAGTAGGCGTAAAGATCAACTTTACGCTCTTGTAATGAAAACTACTATTTAATTCTTCATGGTATCCGTAAAGTACATCGATACGCATTGTTTTCGGTGTGTAAAGTTGAATTTCACGCATACTATGCGTAAAATTCAGCTTTACACACTCAAACGATATGACGATGTGCTTTACTCATACTATAAAAAATAGTATATTTCGATATAAGTGCGAAAGTGTTGATTTTAACCCGATTGTAGAATCGCCTTTCGCACGTGTATCGAACGATATTTTTCGATACAGGGGGCGTAATAGTATATAACGCACGTGGGGAGGAAAAAACTTGGATAGTCCATATCTCGTGTAAATTGACACCCAAGCCGAAGGCGAGTGGAGAGAGGCGATTATCATACAAAAATTTTTTTAATGACGAAATAACGCAAAATTTTTTTTCAAAAAATTCGAGTGTGACAGCCGAACATGATTATTATGATGATATAGATGCAGATGAAAATAAATTGTTTTTAAATTTTATTTACGATACCAATAGAACTAAAATATTAAAATAATAATTTATAATATTCATGAACATAATCTGTAACATGAATTAGACGTATATAATATAATAGCATGATTAATGTAACATCGGCAACTCGATCGGCAATCATCAACGCGTTTATATTAACTAAATATTTGAAACGTTAGGTAAAATATTATTCATAAAACCATTTTCAAAACTCATTTTCAAATAATGACATAATAACGATACTCTTGCGGTTGAATAATTACTTCAATCATAAGTCGCCAATAGCCTCACAAAGCCCCGACAAACTTATAATCACTTATCATGCAAGCAACACTATCGAAAAACAACAATTGCCTTATAAAGCGATTTTCACCCAGGCAAGCTTACAGCAGCTCTCAAGTGCATACCAAATAAGCATAAGCATCTCTCTAGCCACTCGTCTCGAAGATCCGTGGAAAAATCCACCGCCAACCGCAAATACCTCGGGAGCGTGCACCGAAGAGAAGCCCCATCAGTACCTCACCGCCTCGTGTCAATTGAATATCTCGCTTACTATCCACCTCCTCGAAAATTGTCGCGAGCATCGACGGGATATATCTCCATCCCTCTCTACCCGTAAAATCTTTTTTACGCATTCGCCCCGGCAAGTAGGCGACGACCTCCCGAATGAGCGTCGCTCGCGAGTGCGAAATTTCCCCCGACGCTTTTAACGATAAACGCGAGAGAGAGAGAGAGAGAGAGAGAGAGCTCGTGAATGTTATCTCGCCGGCTGTCAACCCTCATAGCCCGTTATATTCTCCCCCGCCGCCTTGCACTTACCGCGTCTTATCAGATGTTACGCCCAGGCGCGCGCAAGAGAGAGATAATTCCTCTTTCTCGTCGATTCGCGTCTGCGTCGTTTTCTATTCAATTATAGCGGCGGGAGGATGCGTGAGAGGTGGTACAAAGTTTGCAGGAGGTAAGAGCGAAGCAGTGTGTAATTAGAGGGAGGCTTGCGGCGGGGAGTTTCTTTTTTGTCGGGGTGAGACTCTCGCGTGAGGATGAGCGAAGTGCTTAGTACTCGAAGTGTTCGGTTTGAGGTGAGTGCATGGGGGATTGTATTTTTTCGTGCAGCAGGTGAATTATGGGAAATTGTCTGAATTATCAAGAGGATGCTGAATTGTCTCATCTGCCTCGGCAAATTGGACGAAGCTAAAAGCGGGTAATTGTATTTTGAGTATCGGTTTCGTGGATGGTAAATTTTAATGTTATACATATGTCTTATTTCTTCAAATTGAAATTTTTGAAAATAGAAAATGTTATTAGCTTAAAATGTTAATTGAATAAAAGAGTTTTCGTTGAAAGAATATGTAGTTCAGAATATCTAAAAGAGAAGTTTAATTAGATTGCATTGGTTTTGCTCGGCTACATCGGCGAAGCGGTATAAACTTCGTAAATTAATTAACAAATTTGTTCGTTTACAAGCTAACCTTATTAAATTTTATATTTCAAACTCGCGATAAACTGATTACGCAATTACAACCGTAACGAATAAATCCGATGATATACTATATTATATAAAAAGATATCTGGATAGATTTGATGCCGTGATCTTCTGAGGTCATAAAACCGAACGCTCTCGAATCTCGCAGCACAATTGAACTCGCGGTATACCCCTCGTTAACCGGCAATTCAGCGAGTCCCGCTGTAATCTACCCCGCACGTCCGTCGAATCGGAAGAAAGCCGCCGCATTCTCTCTCTCTCCCTCCCACAACGCGAAACAACTGTACAAAGCGGCCAGCGAGTTATACCCGCGGCCGGAAGCACGCGTCGCCGGCTATAAATACGAAGCCGGGGAAAATTGGAAAAGTTTCCGGCCTAGACGCGCGCTTTTTCTCTCTCTCTCCCACTCACTCTCGACTTATTAACTGAACCGACCTTTTCGCGCGCGACTGACCAGACGAAATCCGCACTTTTGCGCCCGGATTCCATCAATTTCCAAAGCGATCGCGGAAGTGAGAATATGCGCGTTTTCGATAATTACATGCCGAGCGAGAGGGAGAGAGAGAGAGAGACAAAGAGAGAGGTTAAACAAGCAAGCGGCAAAGTTGGCACTTTGGCCGAGCAAATACAAGGGAGGGGAGGTGAGGCAAGTTTGTAGAGGGAGACGAGCTTGGAGGAGGAAGTTTTTCAATCGCAAGCGCGAGGGAATATTATCGGGCTGTGAGAGTTTGGATTCTGCTGACACTGGAGAGAGGGAGAAAGGGGAGGGACGGTCGGAGGATTCTTTCGGGCGAGTTACACGAGCTGAGTGATTTCATTAGGGTTATCGGTAACGCGGAGCTGCATTTTCGGCGAATCGAGAGGTCCGCGCGAAGAATTTGGAATAATGCAGCGGGAATCGTTAACGTTTTTTGATGATGATTTTATGTGTGAAAGTTTTTTTTTTAATTGGAATCATTCTTGAGGAAAATAATAAGAATGTATGTTAGATTATAAAAGTATTATTTATTAAGAGACTATCAGGTTTATGTTATGTAGGTATATGGACCATCTGGGCTTTGACAGATTATTAGATTATAAGGCAAAGATAACGTAAGCAAGACTGGTCGCACTTGCTCATCCGTCTTCCGCAAAGAACAGATTATGAAATATCAATAAAAAGAGATATTTTTCTGGAAAAAATATTATTTTTATGCTACTATAGGTTTATGCTACTAGAATCGTTCTATAGATTTTAGAAAATACAACTTATGAAATTCATTCCGTAATAAAGACTAAATATTTTTCATAAAATAATAAAAATTTAATGGAAAATTCTAATGAAAATGATGAAAGGAGCTTCTGAGAATAATTATTGTGTTGATAAATTGGTGGGAATGATAATTTTATTTGTTACTGCAATTTGAAAAAATTTACCTTGTTTTATAGGTTTACAATGAATCTCATAGTAACACTCACTGATGCGAAACCAATTACTTTTATTTGATCTCGAATTGCAATTTTGTATTTTTGTGTGTCGAGTCGCAGAGTTCTGGCTTTGATTGATTAACAATTATGATAGTACCAGACTCATTCGCTAAATAGGCTAAATAAAACTACGCGCACATCGAAATTCGATTCGGCACAGCAACCGTGAAAGAGAAATAATTAAGAAATAATTTCTGTAGGTTATAAAACAAAAATTGCGAAAAATGAATGAATCAACTAAAAAAAGGAAAACTGATAAGGAATAAGGAATCGTGTCTATATGCTGATGATGCTAGTTTTTCCATGAGATATTATTATGGAATCAATCTGAAAAAAAAATTTGAGTATAGGTTTCATATGAACGAAGATCCTAAAGATCGTGATTCTGTGAAGAAATTTGTTAATTCACATTTTAAAAAAAAATTTCCAAGTATCTCGTACGTCATGCTACTTTCTTTTTAATTTTTGTATATTTCTTATACTTTGTACGGGAAAAGATACAAAAAATCCCCATTGCCATTATCTTTGACACTTGAAAATTTATTTTCACGCAAAACATCTCAAACATCACCACTTAATCCCAAAACACTTAACCAAATCGTTCACTGTTCCACTCGACACCTCACCCCTCCTCAAGCCCTCGGACAAACAAACCTCAGTCACCACCTACACTTCACGAAAAAAATCTTCCCCTCCCTCTCTCCCCTCGTGCGGAAAGGCACCCTCGAAAGGTAAGCCGGATTAACCGTGGCGCTAAACTCTCCAACACTGCACACACACGCAGGGCCAAGAGTTGCCGGCAAGTCCAGCCGATACGTATCTATAAACGTCTTGGGACGCTCGGGCGCCGCGAGGCGATGGCCGACCAGTCAAGCAATTTCCGCAGTCTTTTCCGATGAGTTCCTCCAGCGGCGTCCGCCGTAATTTTCCATTGGCGCGGGCGGTTAGCGCGCCAAGCGACTTGCTGCTGTAATGACGCCTGTGCCGATTTGTATGAGCGAAATTGAGTAACGAACTTTTATGGTGTACGGTAGGCAAATATATCAACATACATTGGAAAGAAATGGTATTAACGCAATTTTTTAAATTTGGCCTATAGTGTTGTCAGTACAGTTTGAAAAAATTATTTTCTTCTATTTAATATGAATATATATTGAGAAAATAACGTGACTGTAGGATGAAGAATACTCTGAATAAGTAAAAAAACATTGTAATATTCATTTTATTTTATTTCTTTAATTTTACATTTATTCTTACACTAGTTTGGAAATTATTAAATGATTGATTAAGAAAGCCATTTTCTACGTACAGTTTATAAGAAAAGGAAATTTAATAAAACACGAATTTCAATACTCAATCGAATAAACTATTTCAATAGTGAATAATTGATAGCCAATAATGGCTTAATTCCGACCAGCATGAAGAGTAAAATCGACCTTTCAATTTAAAAAACACCTGCGAATTTCCAAAAACCAGTAAAACCCTATCCCCGAAACCCGTTGAATTCGCGTAATCACTCGGAAATCAACCGCACCCCGACGATCAATCGTCCCTCCCCCTATCCGGCACGTTTTCCGTGTGTGCCCGAGTATACGCGAAAAATCGCAATTTCAGTCTCATTTTTATTAAACCAAGCCCTACGCTCGTCAGCCACGCGCAGGTACCCCCTTCTCCGCTCGAAGCACTTCCGTCGAAACATGCGAAAAAAGCGCCGCGCGCAAACGAAGGACGACGAGGCGCGGCAAAACAAAGCTGATGATAACGGAATTCGGCAATTGCGCGTAATTCAAAATGCAATCGTTCAGAGCCGCGCGTAGTTGAACCTCGTTTCACCGCACGTTTTCGAGATTTCACGTCCGGTTAAATCAATATTCGCGGTGCAAACCGGCTGTATATATGCGTGCGCGGTCGCGCGCCAAAGCGATTCGTTCGGATTGATTGAACTTCAATTCGGCTAAGCGATGTACAAAACTGGCCGCGAGCGGCAGCTCAAAGAGTCCCTTATGCGCTCTCCGAGGGATGAAAGAGGAGACTGCGTGGGAGTTTAATATGTAAAAATGCGCGAGGCTAGCAATATTAGGCGCGGAAATTGGTTTGGGGATAGGTTGGGCGGGGTTTTGTTATTTTGGGCAGACCGTGTGAGCGGTGTGCAGTGAGGATCGAATCGCGATAAGAGTATTGGTTATTGATTTTTACTAATACAATTGTTTAATTCCGAATTGTTAAATTCCGAGGTTTTCTTGGTAAATCATAATTAAGTATTCCAAATAAATTCATTACAAAAGATATGAATTGTGACTATTCAATTTGTCTTGTAAAGCCTTATTTTATAAAACGCATTGCTATGTATATCAAATCGAAGCAAGAAGTATTATCTATTTTTTTATTAGTCAACATATATTCCGGTTTCGATTTTATTCTACTTTTAAAAAAATGATGGTCGGGTGTTGTGGAGCATTTGAAGATCGATTTTGATTTGTCTGTAAGGAATAGATGCAAAAATTCGCTAATTTTTATTCTTAAATTAGAATAAAAAAATGTACTCTTCATGCTTTGAAGAATTATCTGAGCATGTACACTAATTAAAATGAAATCATAATGAAAAATTATATATGCATAACCTGAAAAACAAAATAGTTCGCGGGCAGCGCGTTTACATTTTGCTAGTAACAAAAAATAAAAGTTAACTTCGTTGCAAATAATATATTTCAAACTAAGAATGCTGAAAATGTAATAATCGATGTTTTTATAATAATAAAATATTAAAAATAAATAGGAACAGCGAAACTATTTTACATAAAAAGAAAAATAGTTTAATAGAATAATTTCATTTTCCATTTTAGCTAAATTCATCAGCACCACGTACGATCATCACATTTCCATTTATAATTTTCATCAAATCTAGTTATGTAAAACCTTTCTTGGGGAAAATTTAACTTCTAATTTCGGTAAATTAAAATTTCTCTCGAGTGACGTAAATGTAATTAAAAAATTGCACGATTCTTATTTAAACTACCAACTGTAAAATCCTTTTCCATTAAGACATTCGTAGAAAATGTGAAAACCGAGGAGTAAAAATTAAATCAGTTCTTTTTAAGGCCAAGAAAACTCTCAGATTGACCTTAAACTAAATACGGTAAATCTCATCTCGTAGGAAAAAAAAAATTTTTAAATCCGCTACCGTACTGTCTATTTAAAATCCGTTAAATTACGATTAATCACATTTGTGTTATTATACCCAACGAATCATACAACAACGAACTCTACACCACCAAAGCTGTTGAAAACGTTATTTCACTCTTCGCCGGCGTTATTACCGCTATCTCACCATCAGCCAGCCATTAAACAACAAGTCACACTCGAAACACTCTTATCGGCCACCATTAAAAACATTATCATCACTCACCTCAATAATACCCCTCAGCCAGCTCATTCTCCTTTCCGCATACTCCTCTCTCTTTCTCTCTCCGAAAACCTCGTTCGCCGCCACATATCATACTAAAAGTCTCATCGACAAGGCGAGTTATCACGGCTGCCGTCGTCCTCGTCGTCGTCGACGAAGACGAAGGGGAGAGGAAGATCCCGCGCTGATAACTCTCGGGGTCGTCTTCCTTCTCCCCTACCCTCGCCCCTCTCTATACCCTCGCTCGCCTCCTCGAGGTTTTATTTCCCGGCGTCTCGCGCATGACAAGACGGAGAAATGCGCGCTAGTAATAACATACCGGATGGGGCGCGCACGGAAAAATCGCTGCCTCTTCGATCGCGCGAGGTTCATCCGCGTGGATAAGATCGAGTCGGAGCGCGAGGTGAAGGGTTATCTTGTGGGTTGTTACCTTTTTTTGGGAGGGGATGCGGAATGGAGATTTCGAGGGGTTTGACGATTCGGTTCACTGAAGGTTTGTGAATTCGGTTCGTGTGAAAGATAGTTTTTAGTAGTGTGAATACATAGATTTATTTATTAGTTTCCGAATGCAAATCTGATTTTCGTAACTGTATTTAATTAAATTATGCAAAGTAATTTTATAATGGTTCCAATATCATAATTAGATCTTAATCTTTTTAAAAGTTCGATATGGATAGGTCCACCCGAATTGGGTGTTGAGAATGTAATTATTCAAATGAAAATCGTCGCGATCTTCGTAATGATTTCCAATCGAATACAGTGGACTGCGTTTTTAGAATGCTCTCAAAATTTTATTTAATGTACCTTTTCCATCAGCTTTATTCTTTTAAATCTATTATAGCCTTATACGAAAATAAAATTGCTTCGCCGAACATAGCAGCACTTTGTACGGATATTCAATTAACGAATAAAATGGTTACGAAAATAAATTTTACTCGCCCAAAACTTTCCGGCACGAAGTGATGGAAAACCTTTTCCAGTAATTACTATAACTAACATTTTTTGCATACCAGTTTGTTTTACTCATTTAAATACTGGCAAGATAAATATTCTAACTTGTTATCCGTTTTTCAATAAATATTTGCTCGCGAAGCAAAACCATGTTTCTAAAAATATAAATTCTAATATTTTCTGTCTGATTGATAAAATTTATTTCATTATACACTCGCACATCTGAATATAACGTTAAAAAATCTTCACAAGCTATGCAGAACAAAATACACCATTCCACTCGCACAGTTTAAAAAAGAAACACTCTCTCTCTCTCTCTCCTCAAACCAGGCACTTAAGAAACCCAATCCCAGCTCAATATCCGCCCTATAAAACTTCTCCTCCCCATCGTCTTCCCTCTTGCCCCCCCCTCTATCGGAAATTAAAAACACAACAATCTCCCCGCTCTCCAATTAATAACATTAGGCTCAATACACGCTCGCTCGATATACTTCACGATCCCTCCTACCTCTGATTTCCTCTGAGAATCCATCGCGGCGTCATCTCCGCACCTTTCTCTGTCAGCTAGCACTTTTCAGCCACAATCGAAAAGGACGAACGCGCAGGGCCACGAGAAGGCGGCTTTGCCGCATGCTCGTTCGCTCGGGTCTATTGACTCTGCCTTTGACGCGCCGGCATGTATATTTGAGCGGCCGAGCATTATCATTGCGAATTCATCGAGTCGACGCGAGCGCGCAGCCGCCTCCTGCTCGGGTAGTCAAAAGCGAGCAAGTAGAGAGTGAGAGAGACGGTTACGGAACGGTGAACGAGGTGGTGGTGCATCGATCGTAATTGAATTTCGCGCCGTTACGCTGCGACGGCGTTCCAGGGCTGGTGCGTGCAGCGTGCGTGCCCCGTAGATGAGGTTAGTGAAGTGGAAAAACGCGCGATGAGTAATGAGCCTCGGAGTTGAGATTTCTAAGATATGGAGCTGCACTTTGGGAACCTTAGATATTTTTTAAGTAGAAGTTTTATTGATAATCGTTTTAAAGACTGATTTAATAAGATATGATTACCTCTTTTTACATAAAACGCCTGTAACGTCCAATCATTGAAGCCGTAAAATATTCATTCGATGTAATTCAATACTTTTGTTACAATAAAGTTGTTTAATTATTCGTATTAAAAGATGGGTATAAGGGTGGTCAGCTGAGGTTAAAACTGAAAATTTGAAAATCATTCATCAAAATTGAATATAATCTCGTTGTGATCATATGTCGCTCACTATCACTTGAAAAAGAAAAGAATATACTCATCCATCAGATAAAACGGTAAAAGAGGAACCTATAAAACTAATGCATTTTAATCGAAATTTACGTTCATCTTTTATAAAGTACTTAAATTATTCAAAAAGAGATATGTTTTGAATTTTCATTACTATTGAATCCCAAGTAAAATAACGATTTTTCAACTTGCTTCACGAAATTTCACCATTATTCGTTCCAGCTTTCTCTCTCTTCCCCTGCAATGTATAATATATCAATGTATATTTTTCTATATTAAAAAACTAACCCTTTTACAATCAGACATGGCCATTTTTACCACGATATTTCACTCCGTGCATACTTAGCATTAATTTTGTTCACTAACCATCTTTAAAACAAAACAAAACGCATAGTCCTTCACCCTACCACAACAACGAACTCAACGTGCCAACAACCGTCAAGAATCCACCTTACGATTGTCCGCCGTACAATCCTCGAGCGCCGGTGTAGAACCGCTCGACCTCGTCTCCTTTCCCTCCCACCTCGCGATCGCAGCTCCTTGGAGACGTGCGGCTATACGCGGGGCTACTGCGGCTCGCCGCGGCATTTCTTACCAGACGCGCAGCCGCGAGTTTTGAGCGCTCTTGGACTGTCGCTTTGAAGCCTCGCCTTTGTCTCCTCGTATGTAGTATATATACGTTTTCTCTCTCTCTCTTACTTACTCTATGTATGTTATACGTTTTGAGATGAGGCGTTGTTATCGCGCGCGTCTTTTGTGCACGAGTATTTATGTTGGAAGAGGGAGAGAGTATGCGGCGATGAGGATTTCTTGAGAGAGTTCGCCGAATTGCTTGATTATAGAGCGGCGCGATGTGGGTCGGTCGGGGATTTTCCTTGATAGGATGCGAAATACGTGAAATTACAGGGTGGTTTTGCTGGCTGACGTTGGAGCTTGAAAGTTTAATATAAGTGTTGTTATATGTAACATATAATATGTCAACTTATCGTTCTTTTTTCTCATATTTTAGGTTAAAATGGAAATGGAAAGTTGACAAAAATATAATAAAGTAATAATCAATGTTTGATGCCTTCCCCTGGTAGAAATTTCTCATTTTAAACAATGCTAGGAACTTAATAAATAGCTTATTTCTGGATTGTGATGAAACAAGGTTTCAGGTCATATTATCTATTTAATGGAGTGTCGCGAAGGTATGCGTCAACTTTTAGACATCGTAGAAGATGAGACACAGTCGACTCGCGTCCCGCTTGTCGCATATTTTTTCACGCTTTATTATTTATTCCCAACGTAGTGCGAAACAGGAGATTAGTACTACTACGCTCTCAATCATAATCGTAAAATATTTTTTTCTGAATTTTCCCTGTTATTTGACCATCTATTTAAAAACAAATGTATTAAATAAGATAGCTAACGAAAATGTAAACACGAATTATTGATATTTAATTGCGGTTTGTAGTGCTGTTTCATATTACTGCGCTGGTGGTACAGCTGTAGAATCTTATTGGTAGAATCTGTATCTAGGCAACAACTTTTTTTACATAGAGATGAAATCTATTGGTTTAGAACTAACCTACAAAAAATACCATAGCTATAATTTATTAGACAAATAATGGAATTGATTTTCACCTGGGTCCCGATTGATATTTGTAAAAATAAAATCACTCTTCGAATCTGACTTATTAAATAATCTTAAAACTTTTACTCCGGAAAAATATTTATAGATCGCTCTGTCAATTGAAACTCCACGCTCTCTGCATATTACGGAATGAATTATTGTGATTTCCTGGAATTACATTCCATCACTGTCATAGCGTCAAGCACCACCGCCGATGTAAATATTAATTAAACGGATGCATTGATACTCCCCACCCGCGGCGGGAATTCTTCGCCGTTTTCGATTGTCGCAGCTGCGGTCTCGAGACGCGCATGGCAAAAGTAGTCCACAAGATGCCCGACGAGAGCTTTTTATACTTTGACCCAAATACGTAATATTCAACTGATTCTTCGCTGAATTTATGTACCGTGAGACGGTGTTTTTTTATACTTCTTCTCTTCGCGTAAGTTGTATTCCCTCCCGTATACGTAAGTCTATTGCGCTGCGATAGAATTATGTATATGTCGAAGAGAGCCGCGTCTGACCGTATCGGGATACTACTACTGGAGGCACACGGGCGCGTAATAAACAGGTTTATTTTTTTTCCTCTCTCTCAATCTGTCGTTCTCGCTGTGTTCGAAGGTAAAGGAAGTAGTAAAGGTACGCGGTGGGTTTTTTTTTTATTTTTAGTGCGCTGAGTATTTGTTTTAGTGTCAATTCCGTGTTATAGAAAGACGGTATATGCAAAAAAAAATCTATATATTTCTGGATATAATAAAGAAAATGTGAAAATGAAAGAAATGTGAAATGTGCAGGCATGTTAAATTTTAGCACATATATCTCACCTTCATCTCGTATGTACATTTACGTTAAATATTCCATAATGTCAATTTTCCGATCGTTATTGCCAACGTGTGTTATACACATTTTATATAAAGAAAACAAAAATAACGATACGAATTTTATATACGAATGAAAAAAAAAATGTAGAAAGACAAACAATTTACGTGAGTCAGAGTGAATATAGTAAAATAATAACCTGAGGATATTCTGCACTAACTGTAAGTATACGGAATGAAAATTTAATTTCATTGTTTCAGACGGTAAATATGCATACCCCTAAACCGATGGATATCAACATCCTGAATTAGTCAGCAACCCGTCAGTAGCAGACATTTCATAACAGCTTTACATTATACATTTATAAATTAAGGCTCAAAAGTAAGTATATTCCCATAATAAACACAAACATCAGATAAAAAAACATTATTTGCCAAAATCAGGATCGATCGCGACTAAACGTCCCGACTAATCCATTCACATCGCGTCATCCCCATCATATTCCGCATGAAAATATTTTCCCTCGCGCATAATCACGTCTCACACCCTCTACTCACATTTTTAACGCATTATTCCCTCTCTCTCTCTCTCCTCGCATCAAAAAACCGAACCTCTCCTCTCGGTAAACAAACATCTCCCTCTCCCTCATCCCTCTCGCCTCTCCTCTACGCAAAGCCGCAAGTGGATTTCCACACGGGCGAGCTCGCGCTCACAGAGGGAATGGGATATATACGCACATACACAAAGCTGCACGCGCTCTCGCTAGCTAGCTAGCTATATAGCGCGCGGACAGTGACACGAAGAAAGACGGAAAGGAGAGAATGGAAAGTTCGGCCGCTCGCGCGCGATATCAGCCGTGTGCGCGCGCGCGTGGGAGGAGGGATAGTAGAACTGAGTAGTGGGGGGAGTGAGAGCGCGCACGTCTCTCTCTCTCTCTCCCTCGCTTATGCGCGGGCGCGGCTTTGCGGGTCAGAGTGTGCTGCGCCGGGTATATAACCGGGCGGATGCCTGCGCGCTTTAGTCTTGCGCGCATCCCCGCAGTAGGCGCACACGCGGTGCTTGTACCACTGCTCTCTTCTTTATATATATATCGCGTGCGCGCGTGTGTGTATATCTCTATATGCGACGTACCGACCGGTGGACGTTGAGAGTGTGATTTCGGGACGCGTTAACGCCGAGCGGCGAACTCGGTGCCGCAAGTATAATACACGGATACGAGCAAGCGAGCGTGGTGTATATACATATATATGTATCATAAATAAATAATATACATATATAGGTAGAGGCCGAACGCTCGTGATTAACGCTATGTGAGGTGTATAGGAGGAGGCTGAGAATGAGCGGAAGGAGAAGAAGCGGCAGCCGCCGCGAAATGTAGGTCGCGCGCATCGAGACAGACTATCTCACCCTCTCGGCCGTGCGCTCGTCTCTACCTCTCTCTCTACATATATATATCTACGTCTATAGATATCTGCTGCTGCAGGTGAACTCGTAGCCAGTATCAAACTTTCTCTCCCCCTTCTGTATCCGCGTGCGGATGATAAAATGAGCGCGACAACGGCTCATCGGCAGTTATACCATCGTCAACGATGAGCTCGTATCTGGGCCCGTGGAGGTCAGGCCCATCCAGCAGCAGCAGCGTTAACCAACCGGCACGATGAAACGACGAGGCAACGGTCATTATTACACCGGTGGTAGCTGCTGCTGCCAGCGGAAGACAAGTAGCAGCAGTAGTAGCTCGCGAGCAAGCTCGAGCTCGAGTTGTAGAGACGGCTCGACGGGCCACGAACCGCCCAACTGGTGTGTCTACCTGGCGGTCGGTCTTGTCGCATTGGGAGCCTAC
The DNA here is from genome assembly GCA_900474315.1 of Torymus auratus. Lineage (NCBI taxonomy): Eukaryota > Metazoa > Arthropoda > Insecta > Hymenoptera > Torymidae > Torymus > Torymus auratus. The sequence continues at coordinate 19,624 of UXGD01000298.1, forward strand.
CTCAATGCTCTGGGCGGCGATTTCGTGCACGACGATATACCTGCAGTCGTGAGGAACCGAGATGTGCTGGCCCAGACGTCGCTTGGGAGCCTCGTCAAGGATGACTTCTGGGGCACGCCGATGCACGATCCGGCGAGCCACAAGAGCTACCGGCCACTCACCACACTCACATTCCGGTTAGTTGTGTCTATGGTCTTTATTTAGATCGGTTGTTTGTTGACGAGCTGTATGTAGTCATCCCGGGTGGTTTCGTGAGTTCGTTTTCAGTCTTAGAATTTTCTTTTTTATCGATGGTCACTGTTGTATCATCACACATGTATACAGTCAAAGTTAAAAAAGTAAAATTCCACTTTTACTACCCAGAGAAAAAAAAACCCTTTTTGGTCACATTAAATATTACTTTTCCAACTATATGTAGAACACATATACCCCGCGACTAAAACTATACGAAACTACGAAAACACGGGCGCTTGCGCGTACACCTCCCCCTTTTTTTCGTTGCATTAACAACCTAATTACCAACCAACGCGACCCACCGTAACTTTTCCCAAAATTACCAACACCTTGTTTCCCCAGCCATCCCCCCTACCACCTCCGGCCCCTATGAAATTTAAATGCACAATTCCAACTTTGCCCCCTTTAATCCCTCTGTACCATCCCATCTCACCCGCAAAACACTCGTCCCGGTGGAATACGAAAATCGACATAGCAGCCGCGCACTCGCTCGCTCGCTTCTCTCGCCCCCTTTCCATTATACATTCATCCCGCTGCATGCACATATACCTAACAATTCACGATATACATATATATACTCCATATCGCAAGGAGGCGAATTTGACGAAAAAAAAAGAACGCGTGAGGGAGAGAGGCGTCCGCGCGCGGCAAACGCACACGCATGCACGATTTTGATGCATGGCGAGAGCGCATATTGCGGACGAGCGCCTACTGTGCCCGCCACCGCGCGCGATCCATCACGAATCCGCCTACGCTGCGATGCCGCGCGCGAATTTTCGGTTGAGGCCCGCGTGAGTATATATATATATATGTGGGTATGTATGTATAAACGCGTGGTTTCGCTGCGGCGGTGCGTTTTTGAGGAGGTTGGACGCGGCGCGGGCACAGCTCTCAGGAGCGGTATTTACTTTTATTTTGAATTTCGTTATGCGGCGACCGATGGGTGTCGCGCCGTTATTTGTTCGAGCTTTTCGATTGTAAGGATCGAGGGTTGACGGTTTTTAATTATAATCGAGAGACACCGACGCTTGGTTTTTTACACGGTAAAATTATGTATTATCTTTTTTATGTTACGTCGCAGTAAATTTTTTTTTTTTTTCGATAATCGGTTTAGCATTTAGGTATGATGAATATTTTATAATGCAATTTATTTTTCTTTTTACCGTTCGAACGATGAATTTTTCATTTTATACCGTTCGTCATTCGTCGACAATGGGACTTTTTATGCTCGCGCGCGCGCGCGATGAATAAACTAATTATTCCAATCCACTTTAAAATTGGCGCTATTATCAGACAATGGAAAAAGTGGAGTGATTTTATCTTTCCTCTGATTTCAATTTATGAATAAAAGCAGAGCGCAGGTATACGATTTTTATTATGGATGTTTAACGAATAAAACATTATAATGCGGCGGATTATGAAAGTTGTACTCGGAAGGAGATGAGAATAGTAAAAATTCCTCGTAACAAAGTATGAGCCAAGAAATTCTCTAATTCTGTCGTGTAAATGTGCGTGTATATCTGCGGACGATACACCTCGCATTTGGTAACTTGTTAAATAACATGAACATATCATACGTCGATTTCGCATACCGTTCGACAATCCTCCATAACCAATATATAATCCCCCGTCAATGAAATCGCTTATCATCATTAAAAATACTAAAACGTCAACACCCACACACGCAACCTCTTTTCACAGAGTTACAGCCTATTAACGTTCAAGCCGACCTTCTCGTTGAATATAATATACAAAGCGCAAATGCTTTTTCATACCTCCGCGCTTTTAACTCGACCCTCGATTCCCTTTCGTCGATATTCGCGCTTCGAGGCGCTATTAATCCCATTGACCGCGATCGACCATTTTTTTTTCATGCCTTTGAAAAATCCAGCCACTCCCATTGGCTTTCGCACATCGTGCCCACCGAATACACATATATACTATAGTAAAATTGAACGCGACTGGCTCGCGAATAATGATTTCCTTCCCGTGCCCGCGCGTGTATGATAGGAATAAGTATAGACTACACAACCGCGCTGCAGCCCAGCGAACTATTCCATTCAGCGAGCCGTCACACATATGCGTCATATATCGATACATACGCGCACGAGCGCGACAATAGTTTTCGGCCGCGTTGGGAGGGAAAAAAAAGAGATGCGGTGTGCGGCATTGAATGCTCTATATAAATAAAAACTTCCGCGACGATACAAAAGAGACACTATTGCGTTTGAATTATGCATCAGCAGAGCACTCATATATAGGCTGCGCGCCGGTTCAAGGGATCCATTTCCCGGCCACAAAAGCACTCGTCGCTCCGCGCGCTCTCTCTCTCTCTCTTTTTTCGTCTTTGTATTTTCCCTCCTCCTCTGCTTCTTCTTCTTCTCCTTTCGCTCGCGGCCCCTCCTCGACTTCATCTCGTTATCGACAAAGCGGCCAATGTAAACAGAGAAGTAACGAGCGCGCGTGTATGTGGGGAGGCGGCTACTGCAAGGCACACAAACCTTTGCCTCCAGTCACCCTTGGGCTGTATACCGGCCTCTCTCTGCCTCCGATAATTCCGCCCTCGTCCACCGCTGCTGTATTTTGATACTCTTGAGAGTGATCTCGCTGTGTGTGTCGCGTCTCTCTTCCGTTTTTTTCCTCTCTTCCTCATACCTCGCGTATATATACCAGTCGTGGCCCTTTTATTTGTGAAAATCGTATTTTTTAGCAGCCGGGCTTTTTTTTTCTACCGAAGCTTGTTATCGTGTTGACCGGGGGTCTGGTATATATATAATAATCGTGGGATATATGAAAGGCAAATAATTTTTATTGAATTTGTAGCGAGTTGTATAGATAGGGAATGTGATGGCAGCGAGGCGCTCTGGTCAGCCAATTGAATGGGGAAATGCGTGGTGGTTCGGAAAAGTTTTAGTTGAATTGGGAGTAGGGAAGAATTCGTGGGGAAATCCGGTGATCAAATCTCGTTTTGTTGCCGACACACGTGTTTATTGTAACTATTTGGGGCGGAATGTGATAAACTTTTATGACGAAGTCACGCAATAACAATTGGAGCCGTTGCAATTTTACCATCCACAGAGAACAATTATATTTATTTTTATATTTTTAACTTTAAATTGATTATATTAAATTTATTGAACAATGTTAACCGTTGAAATGATATTTGTTATTTTTTTGTATCTAAATGTAAATTCTTTTTCTGAAATTATAAAGTCAAACAATTATACAGTTGTTATTTTTAAGTGTTAGAACGTCAATTAATTTATTGTAATTCTTTCACTTGTCAGGATGACACGACCACTGTGAATCTGGAAAAATTACCGAGTGACAAGGTGTTTTTAAAGAAAAGAATAAAAGATTGTTCACTTGATATAAGTTTATTATAATAATGGCTTGCTTGCTGTGTAATCAGCATGGTTGCTTATATTTCCTATTGCGGATACAGCACTTGGCGTCTATTACGTTATCCCGATTGCAGTTAACACTTTAACAGTTTAACCGTCTAACGCGAATCGTAAAATTTATGTGTAGAGGTACATCTGATACTTTTTCGGTGTTAATCCCGGACTAGCTTTATCGCTAACCGCGAAGGAACACTGAGTGTGTCAGCAAGCGCGTTGCGGATATTCAAATGTTTCTACCTTTTTTCCCGTAGATCAGTGCTTAGATAAAAATAAAGGAATAATAAATTTTGGTCCACAACAACAGCTTCGTGTGGAAACTATTTTTATATTTATAAATTCATTCGTAAGCGGTTGCAGAAACGCGAACTATTTCTGTACCATCTATTGGCTTTCTGCCTCTCTATTTTCACAAATATCATACAATCTTCAGTATATTTTATAATGCATCGCATAAAGTATTCCCCAAGTTCACCCAGACATTATATTCCAACAGGCTAACAGTTATTCTCACTTAGATGAATTTACGTATACGTTATATCGATATTTATTACTGCGGGACATGCATATAGGATCTAAAAACGTACAGAAATAACGGTAGACTGAATTTTTTACCACTAATAAATATTTCACACCGTTTAAGCCCAGCTTCACCAAACGAACCTCTAACCTACTACCGCCTTACTTCCGACATCCTCGAGACACACATCATTACACCTCCGCGAACGCATCAGCCACTACCTATCCGCGGCCTTATTACACCGCGCGCATTCGCTCGCTTATCGATTCCCCTTCCCTCTTCTCGCGCGAGCGCCCGTCATTTCGCAGCGCGTCCGCGTCACTTAGCGTTACCGCGGGCCCGCGATTTCGAAATTCCGCCGACATCGCGCTGCACGCATATATCCTTCCCGCGCGCTCAACGTCATAGCGAGTTTGCGCAGGCCGGAAGGCGCGTCGTCGCAGCAGCGGCATGTGCTTAAAACTCATTTGAAGTTTTCGAGGAGAGGGGGATGGATGGACGAAGTTTCGGAGGTTAGTTGTGAGGCTATGGCTGTTTATGATTTTTCCCCCGGGGGGGAGGGATGGGAGGAAGTAAGGAGGTGATGATGAAGTGCAGGTCGAGGTTGAGAGAGTGATGAGGTGCGCGTGTAAGGTGAATGTTTTGTATGGAAAGATTATTATTTTAGCTTGTGTGCAGAGAAGAGTGGTAAGAATTGTTGAAATTTGATATTTTCTAGAACCATGATTAATGTATATAAATTAATCTGTTCTCAAGTTACCCTTGAACGGCAACGACGCAGCAGTTATGCAGCATTCTTATCTTCATTGTCCTTTGCTTTATTATACTGTAAATTATTATTTATCTTTACTGTTGCATCATTGTACGGAATTTCAAGTATCTTTTTCAAATAACAAACACAATTGTAAAATTTGAAATGTTTGCCTTAATTTAGTTAAATAAGAATTTTTAACTGAAAAAATCCGAAATACCTACTTGAAATTCTACTTCATACATTACAATACGAAAGCCGACGAACTGAGTGCTTCAAGCAACTGTATATATATGTACATTTACATCGTCTCGTTATAAATTATTCATCGGACGGTTCAGAATACTTTAACGATCGCTAAAAATTCTAAGCCCTTTTAACAGGGCGGCTTATGTCGTTCGCAGGAATAAAACAACAAAAACACTGCTATGAATGATACGATGACTCGATGTTATTATTTGAACTAGCTGTAACAATGCGATGCGTGCATACATTTTGACAGATTTGTTGGTATCGTTTACATATATCAACGAGGGAAATTGATGGAGCCTGTCAGCAGTATGCTGGTAAGCCGCAAATGTTTTTTCAGTATAACAATACGACGCACGCGATATATTTTCATTTGTAGTGTTTCGGGTATTGTTATACTATCGTGTTTGATGTTTGGACGTTTTGGGGTACCCCACCAATTACATTTTTTCCTATATACAAACCGCTTCAGTGAATTCAACATTTCGCGCGTAATTAAACTCTCCCGTTTCGAATGACGGTTTAATCATCAATATTGCGCTATGTGTCTATTACAATATATCCGCAATTCCCCGAAACACGAATTATAATATGTTATAACTATTATCATTGTCACACAACAAAATTGCTGAAATTTGATATACGCAACCTGAGAGATCAAATTCCAAAATTGTCCAAAATGATATAAAACCGATGCCGCATGAGCGGTGAACAATCGACGCAAGTTTTCAACAAGTCCCCGTTTCACTGTTAAAGTATAAGTGCATATTATCAGCGTCACTTTGAATGTTGCTATACTCGTAATCTCGTAATCTGGAATTCGGTGCATTCTCCCCTCACCCTAGGGATAGAGAGCGATCCTATCTCTCTCTCTATCCGTGCAGCTCGAGTATACAATAATTAAAATAATCGGTCCGCTTCAATGCCGCCGTAATAACAGCCGGCCTCCATGGAATCACGTGCATAAAAAGTGTTTGCGAAAACGTTGTTCAGCGCGCACGCGTGCCGTTATTGCGCCCAACCACGAAGCGCACAAGTCAGAGCGTTGAAGTGGCAGGCGGTGGGCGAAGATGCAAACTAGGTGGTGGAAGAATATCGAAAGCATCGCGTTCGCATCACCGTAAAATTCAAATTCGTTCGCACGCGCTCTGTACCTCGTTAGATTTGGTTCGCACCGCGCGGGTCTATATAAAAATGTGTAACGAAGCAATCGCGGCAATGACTGCTCGCAAATCTTGTTCGCGAATAAACCATCGATTGCACGTCTCGCTCTCTTTTCTCTCTTAAAATTTCGATTGGAATGCGGCACCCTCCTGGGATGAATAATCTTGCGCAATCTGTAGTTAAGCTTTCGTAGCTCGATATACTTCGGATTTTTATTTTAAAACAACTGTAGAGTATAATATACAGTATATCTGCATAATATTATAGTATAACTGCATAAAAGCATAAAGGAGACTACCAAAAATTGAACAGTCAGTAGTGGAATGCAGACGATCGAACTGAACAAATCTTATTGAATAGAAGTAGTCAATATATAAAATATAAAAAAAAATTAAATCCCGAGAAATAAATGGAATGTTGAAATAAATAAGAGTGAAGTTTGCTAAAATAAGTAGAAAAATCGAGATTTCATGCGACGTTCAATAGTAAAAGATGTAAGAAATAACTTTTCAATCTCTCTCAATTTTTGTACAGGTAAATTCTTATACTGATCCTTAAATTTGCATGGATTCTGTTTGCTCTTATTAGCTTTATACATTTCTTATTGATATTTGTCTAGAGCAGCCGTATGTGCATCCTCCTTTGAAATTGCTAGACGACTATCCCCTAAAAGAAAAGTAAAAAAATAATTTTTAGTTACATCAACAACATCATCATTTCATTACCTCGTAATTATCCTATACTCCCATCGACAATTCAACTATACTCTCCATCTCTACTTTCGTTCCACGTCGCCCATAAAACCCCAATATTTTTATTTCCTCCAACTACCCTTCAGCACACTGTAGCACCAAAGCGCCAACAATTCTCCCTCCTTCCACCCTTTCATAACCTCCTCAACCCCCTATATCTAATACAATATTTCGCGTAAAACAACGACCATTCTTCCCCGCTCCGACAGCTATCGCTGCCTGCCCCTATTGAGCGGCAATCCCGCTCGCTGACACTTATACCTTATATTACAGCCTCGCGGCTGGGGCGCGCGTGCCGCTGTTAATAGACGCGTGCGCCGGTATGGCTTTCGTGACCGCGCCGGGGCGTTCTTCGGCATATAATGCGCGAGCGCGCGAAGGTCCTGCGCGCATAATCGCCGGCAGCGTGCATAATTTTACAGCGTTGCCTGCGGGTTGTGTACGTCTCGAGAAATTTCACCGTTGACAGGGTGGAAGGGGGAACGGGAGGGCGCTTTTTTTAAGGGGGAAGGGTAACGGGGTTGTTAAGGGCTGGGTGGTTAGGTAAGAGGGTATAGATGAGTTTGGAGAAACGATGGGGAATGGGTGGTTGAAGCGAGGTTGAGAATTGTTGTAAATTTGTATGATAACGATATTGCTTTAATTAAAAAAAGAAATTAGTAACTGTCGGTTATCATTTTTACATTGTGCTGTGAAAATATAATTTAGTAACTTATAAGGATAAAATTCTCTGAGGAAAGTAGGGTTTGAACTTTAATGAAAGAATGATTTATTTATAGTTAATATATATGTAGAGAACCCTGGTAGAAAATTAACCATATTTTACAGCTTGCGTTTTAATTAAATGGAAGCCTTTTTAGCGAAAATCATATAATTCATCTCAAACTTCTACTATTACTTAAAATACATATTTTATCAAGTGTAAATGCCATAATTTATTTCGGAGTGGTACATAATTATCAAATACAAGCAATGTTCGTTTTTAACCATAAAGTTAACTGAAAAATAGCTCGCTTCTGAATCACATTTCTATCAGGAAACTGTTAACATTAGAGGGGTTCTATGGTTTATATAGTACTTAAATATAATATATTCTACAGTGAATTGCTCTCATTCTGCAAAGTGAGAACGCATATAGTATCATAGACCGGTACTTTAAGTTGTGAAAAAAAATTATTTAACAAAGTTTTAGTACTAACAAAGTAGATATCGTCAATGTAAAAAAATGATGCAACAAATCGCTTTAATCTTTTTCATTTTTGCTACAATTTCAATTTTTCAAAGCTCATTCTATTTCAAACCTTAAAAGTTACAGGCAATTGTTTATGGCAAGTTTGACTCAAATTCATTCCAGATTCATACATAATAAACAATTGCCTGTAACTTTAAAGGTTCTAAACATCTTTTAATTTGGTCCACAATACCTTGTAATAAAATCCAACAAAAATGAAAATGAACTTTGAAAATTTGAAATTAAAGCAAAAATGAAGAAGATTAAAGCGATTTGTTGCATTATTTTTTTTACATTCACGATATCTACTTTGTTAGTACTGAAATTTCGTTAAAAAAATTTCCGTAACTTAAAGTACCGGTCTATGATACTACATGGGTTCTCACTTTGCAGTATAAGAACAATACATTGTAGAATATTTTGTATTAAAGTACTATGTAACCCATAGAACCACCTTAAAATAGTCGATTATTGTGAAATAAGAAAATATAGATGCGCATATTAATATACAAGCTCTCTAAATTTAAATCAGCGCATATACACTGAAATCAAATCAGTGGTATACTTATAACTTATAATGAAGGAAAATCTGCTGACAATTAATGAATATTTACTGATTGACAGTTATAACTATACCATTGATTTGGTATACATTTGCACTGATTGAAATTTAGAGAGAGGTCAATATGTCAATATATTTTTTCTGAATATTTGTAGTATTCTCCCTTAGTAATTATAAATAAATTCAGTTTTTATTTTTCAGTGGATATTCTGGTTAAAGATATGGATAGATACTGTCGCTCATAGTGTCAATAATTGTCTCTGATATTATACTGGCATAATTTTATTTTCCACAATCAACAGCGACATTAAAATTGCACTGCCCATATTTATAATTTCAAATCCAATCGAATAATCTATGAATTAATTAGAAAAGCGAAAATCTCTAATTTCAAAACTGAGCCACGTAGTAACTATATTTATACACATTCTTCTTCCACGGTACGGTATCTATTATTCAATAAATCTATCCACCCTTACAATATACAGTAGCTCTTTCAGTTTTATTCCTGAAAAAGAAAACTTCTTTTATCGTCGGGTTAGATTTTATCTTACGGTCTGATGAAATTCTCCCAGACCTTTTTCGTCGAGCTTCCATAAATACCGGTGAGTTTGTTGGGAAGAGCGAGTGAAGAGAGAGGGAGATTCCAAGTCGATTCAGCGACTGACAGTTTGTTCATAAATGCATTTCACGTTGACTATTCTAGGAGATTTTTATGGAATCTCGCTGCAAACGTGATTTCGCTTATCCGATAAAAATTAATGAGCGACTGCCAAAGAGATGGAAGTTCCTTCTTTTGACAGCATGTTCATACGATTAGTATGTAGAGTAGTATATAACAGTTCGGTATGAGTGATTGATTGAGCGATAAATTTGAAACTCGATTTTTCTTTATTAAACGTTTTAAGGATTTAGCTACAGCTTTTAAACGTCCTTATTTCATCAGGATCGAGAATGTGAATTTATAAATCGTATTTTAAAAAATCAATCCCCAGCTATACTCTACCTGCTAATCGAATGAGATATCTACACGAATTGACAATAATTTAAAATTAAATTTACAACCCAACGTGATTTAAAAACTTCTATACATTCTTCAAAATTATAATTACAATAACCAAAGTTCCTCTATAACGTTTCATTAACTAATAACCCATTCATAGCGCTATATGTGAACCGCAAAAAGATAACAATCCGTTGCCAATTTGAAAAAAAAAGAATTACCCTCCAATCTGGACAACCTTTGCTGCTCGTACAAAAACAGCAGTCGCATTCAGAGCTCTAATTAGCCTTTTACAACGCACACTTAATACACACACACACATACACACGTTCTACGTACACATTGCCAACGAAAAAAAAGACCACACGAGTCGCCCAACGACAACGACATTTCACACACAATACAAGTATAGCAGTGCAGCGACAACAGCAGCAGCACGCGCATAAAACAAACTGCCTCCCGATAGCGCATTCCCGCTCTCCCCCCACTAACAGTGGAACCGACGAGGCGGCTCCTCACAGCTGACTTTCGCTTTTTCTCCCCCCATAGGTATACACGCGCGCTCGCGCAAGACGACAACGAGCGCGACACGCGAGCTTGCGCCTATATATACCTATACCTACTCACAAACATACTTATATATATGTATATACCTATATACGCGTGTGCACGCGACGGCGCTGCCGCTGGCGTGTCTTTGTTACATTAGTGCTGCAAAGCCAGAGAGAGAGAGAGAGCGCGTCGCCGAGCTGCCGCGCGACCGCTGAAAGCGCGAGCGCGCGCGCGCCGCGAAACAATTTCCCTGCGTCTCTGCGCACGTCAGTTACTATATAGCTACCTATATATACACGAGAGAGAAAGAGAGGACGGGAAAAACGCGACTTCCTTGCCTGGCACAGCGCTTCTCTGCGTCGCTATAACAGTGAGAGAGCCGGAAAGGCAGAAGAAGAAAAAAAAAACTTTGTCAATCGTAATTGACGCAAAAAGCGCGCCGCGGCGACTAATTACGCGCGTCCGCTTAATTGGAGACGGCAATTGTGGGAGAGAGCGACGGCAAATGCGCAAAATTGCGTATACGGATATATACATATACCTATGTGTCTGTGTATGGAGGTTCCTCGGATGGTTAATTACTTAATTACGCGGAGGCGGGCGTAATTAGCTACTACTACTACTACTACTACCACCGTCGCCATACGGAGAGCTGCCGCGTGTGTGCGCAGTATATGCGCGACGGGGCGCATGATTGACGCCGGATCGAGGGCTCCGGCAAGCGGTTCGTTTTCGACGGGGGCCGATCCTCCTGGAATTCGGGGTGACATATATATAGACACGGGCGCGGCTTATGGCGCCAGACACGGAGTTAGGCTTGTAGCGGGGATTTTTCGGTATTGAGGCTGTGAATGGGGCAGTAGCGTGATCAGAGGGTGTGACGATGATTGGCGAGGAAGTTTGGCCGGTAATTGAAGGGCAAAGTAGACTCGATATCGCTTGCCTGATTATGTATCATGGAGGGTATGGGGGGCGAGAAAATTATTGTTATGACATGTATATATGTTGTCGTATATATAGCGAAGAGAATGGAATGGAGCGTGCTTTTTGGTATTGAATGTGACAATGAAATTTATATGGAATGATAATAATAATTATTTACAGTTGGGATGAACGGTATATTCAGAAGCTACAAAATTACGAGCTCAACTCGTTGCAGCGGTTTTCAATTATTTCCGCACAACTGTGGAAAACGACGCTTTAATCATCGTACGCTAATTAACGATTATACGTTCAGGCGCTTGTATATAAGTTGCATCCAGGAAACCTAACTTTCAAAACCGTCAGCTGAACAAACCAAGCCGCGGCCATAAAGCAATTTACCTTGACGCGAATTAATTTCGACTGGGCACAAAGGAAAGGCACAGAGTGCCACCGCGGCGGCAGTACGGAAGAGATTTCAGTTCCTTCGGGGGTTTGACGACGACGACGATGAGTTTTTCGCTGTATAACGAGGCGGGGGCTGTTGCTGCTGCTGCTGGCAAAGGGAAAGTACACCCGACACCCCTTGCGGCCACGAGACAATTTAACTAAAGCACTCGGTGGCTTTCTATACCCTAAAATTGCAACGCCCTTTAACTACAAGGCTGAACTTCCTTGAGAAATGATCGCATTACGCCTCTCACACGACCGACGCGCGCTTTGTAGGTGAAGCACGATTTTCGCCTACAACCATCTGTGCGTCTTAATAACCGTCTGACAAGGACTTTCATGCCCGGGGTTTACCGATTATCGGTTCTTGTGTGACCCCGCGCGCGTGATGCAGGTGTATTGCCGAGGGCTCAGTTTTATTCGATGCGATTAAGTAATCGAAGTTCTTGCTTCTTGCGGGTCGATCGTATAATAGTGCGGGGAATTCGCTGTTGCGGTTAAAGCGCGTGCTGTATTTCCGAGATTTTAACGGATGGAGTTTATAGATACAATTGTTATTCGTTCCTCCAACCATTGGCAAACAAGAATAATCCAAAGTTCTTAATAATTACGTCATACCCCTCTATTATTTAACAACGCTTTTCAAAATGAAAACAAAGCTTTCTTTTTGCAATTATATTTCGGTAATTATTGAACTTCCATTCATGAAAAACCGATCGGATTGTTCGTTTTCTTCCGCATTCCTTAACAATCATTATTATACACACTATACAAACACCGCACAAAACAAAACAATTAGCCCGTTTTACCCTCGCCATTAAATTTCCGTGCGCGCACACACATACCATCACCAGCGTGCGACGCGTCTACATATACGGCGCACGCGTTTCCAAGACATTCGAATTCCTCGGTTTTTGCGCCGATCGGCCAAGATTACAGTCAGCCGGGGGTATAATTGCGCGAGGCGTAGTCGTCCGCAAACGGTCGAGCGACGATCCCTTCTCAGAAGCCATACGCTGCTGCTCAGGGCAGTCGTAACTGCCGCCGGCCGTTAAAAGCCACCTCGCTTTTTGCCTCTTTCCCTCGTCCTACCAGCCACACTCGCTATCCGGGCCAAAATCAATTTGGAAACAATCAAGGGTCGGCCAGTTTTGCCCTCTCCTCGGTGGTGGTAAAAACGCGTCGCTCTTCGCTCTGCAGCAGTAACGCCACTGCTGCTGCTACTGCTGCTGCTGTGCCGCAGAGCAATTTACGTTTAAACTGCGGCCCGACGTAATCTGTTTAAACTCCCGGAACAATGTATACGGGCGTAGTACGCTCGCTCGCGCGCGAACGTTATCTCGCGCTGCAGCGGCGCACGCCCTCGGCTTAGTCGTACGTCTACTGCGATGCGAGCGAGCGGCGCTCCAGCCAAAACACGGCCGATATTTATCAAGGAATGGAAGACGGTGCTGTTGTGTCGTTAATTCGTGTGCCCGTGTGTGTGTGTGTGTCTAGGTGGGTGAGACAAAGCGGTGTGAGATTCTAGGTGAGAGGGAGAGAAAGGGCAAGGATTGAGAGCGAGATGGCTGGAATAGCAAGAGATAGTCGAGAGATGTGGTATAGGGTTTTTGTATAGTGTTATTGAGATACGTTCAATGGGTATACGAAGATAGAGATTTTCTTTTATCGTTCGGTTAGGAATATAATCCTGTATTCGTTAGTAAGTTATTAGCAGTGTAATAAGGCTGTTAATGATAATCAACGAAAAGTTCATTGATACGGTAGACATAGCATGTTATCGTTCAGTTACTGCGTTATTTTTATAAAATAATTTAGTTACGAATCATAAAATAACCACTTCACGTAAAAATATTCACATCGATCACTCTTCAACGTAAAATCAATAAAAAGTTATTAACTATAATAAAAAACCAGCTATCTCCAAACATCGCCCTCACAGTACTCCCGAAAAATAAAACTATCAATTACAATAGTATATATCACTCGCACAATATCGCGTCACAAATACTTGACACACGGGGCTTTGCTCGGTCACTTTCTACAGACCTCGCCTCGATTCATCAATCCTAAATAGATCGCGCGTCAGTAACGCGCATCTTAATCATCCTTACGACGGGCGATTACCACGGGCGGGACTCTCGCAGATAACCACGCGCTGCTACCACCAGCAATGAAGCAATTAACGCAGTAAATAACCCATATCTCGGGGGGCCGTAAAAATCTCCTAATCACCACCTGAAGCAATATCCAGCCATCCAACAACAACAACAACAGCAATAGCAACCTAGCAACGCGATTACATTATACTCCGCTGCCCCCGAAACAATTAACGATACGTGCTCGTAAAGTGCCTGCGGAGAAGGAAGAAAAGAAAGCATAACTGGGCCGAGAGGCGTTATTATTATACCTCCTCCGAAACGACATCTCGCTCGTTCTATATATAACAGCGGATTTTGATACAACGAACGCGGCTCTCTCCATAAAAGAAGTCGCGCAATAAAAAGTGTCAGGCGCAACGATCGGCCACGCGCGCTCCCCCCCAACGTTGTAATAAATTGACCGGTAAATCCATACTCGCCGCTGCCAGTGTGTATATGTGTGTACTCGATCGCTTAAATATGGCCTGGCGATCCGTCTTGGCTCTCTATCGAATCGATAGCCTGCCGCCGTACAACACACCGAAGAATAGTAGCGCGCACGCGATCCCCACCCTATATACCCGGGGTAATTGTTTTTGCACCTCGGGCGCGCTAGCAATTATCGACGCGCTCGCGAACCGATATATACGTCCTGTTCAGCGTACAACGGAATCCTAGGGATTTTCCGGGAGCGCCCCTCCCCTGCTTGGCCCATATTTCGGCGATAGAAGAGCGAGAGATGTGTGTATATGTATACGCCGGAGTGCACGCTGCACTTGAATTCCCTATGTACGGGTATTATCCGCCGGGGTACGAGAATTCACGCGCGAGCTTGGATTCTTCTCTTCGACAAAAAGGGTATATATGTGTGCGCGCAATATCGATCGGAAGGAGGAGCTTCAGGAAGTTTATAAATAGAGCTCACGATATTCGAGCGATGTCGCGGTACGCGATGATTCGAGTTCATACGAATTACGTCCAATTTTAGAACCTCATTATTCTTACATTGACACATTGTAAAGATATATGTCGATTTGATAATACATTGATTTTCATCTCGTCATATTTAAATGACGAACAATTATTGGTATATATTAATATTCTCGCGCGGATTCTTCGCGTTCGCTCAATTGCGATATAGTAATTGTGTTAACCCAGTTTTAAATTGGCTCGCTATTACATGTATATATATGGCTGCAGCTCAATTAATGTCCGCGGGATTCGTTCAAGATTGTCGAGAGAACGAGAAAACATTTCATTTAAATGGAAATGTAACCCGCTTCCGCGGTGCACGCAGAACTCTAGAGAGGCCAGTTTACCCCGATGTAAGTGGACGCACGCACCGGATATAGCCGCAGACAATTCTACATGAACGCGAATGCATGTTTTTACATAACACAATAATCCCTCCCCGCGTGCCCCTTGCCGCAGAGTCTTGTTACAGTTTTGCCAAAGTTCGTAGAGAGTGTTGCCCCATTTATACAAAAGAGAACAACAACGATAATAATCAGCCGGCAAATATATAACCCGTCTCGGCCTCTCCACTCGTACACTCCCACAAGACAAAGAACCGACATGCGCCGCGGCGTATGGTACGCGAAAAATAATGACCACTCGCCGCGGCTCGTTCGCGGCCTGGGAATCCCCGATAATTGGATGTAGTAATTGCCGGAATCGGTTGGCTACGCGCTCTCCATTCTCTCTCCCTCTCTTCTCTGCGGTATCGGACAGTGATTCGCGCGCGATACATCGCTACGTTTAATCCCAGTTTCGTAAACTGCGCACGATCGAGAGAGAGAGAGAGAGAGAACGACTGCTATGTGGCTGCGCGTGTGTGCATCGGGTTTCGATGCGAAACTCTGCGGCGGGTTATGGGGAAACTGGAGAGAAATCGTTATACGCGCGCGGTTGTAAAACTTCCGTTAAGGAGAAATTCTTCCCTTGATGTGGCGGTTTCTTAAAGGACGCGTATATATATACGAAACGCACACTCGTTAAAAAGTTGCAAGTTACGCGCGTTGTTATAAAATACACTTTTCCCCGTTTTTCGGGAGGGGTCGTACGCGTGTGTGCGTTAAATAAAAAATTACGCTGTGATGTACGCGCGACGTTATACGGGAGTTATTCGAGCTTTTTGCGGGGCGAAGATTTATAACGAGGCTGCGGCGTTTTTTTTATTAACGCGCTTGTGCGAGCATATTAAGCTCGGAGGGGATGAAGAGTGAATTGAAAAATTCAGGAGCCCCCCGTTAGAGGTTAATGCTCGTAAGTGAAATTGCAAAGTACGCGCGCGCGATGGTCTTCGGAACTTTTAAGGGATGAAGGGAAAGAAGTAGTTGATTTTGAATATTGAATGATACGAATTAAGGGTTCGGTGAGGGATGGGTGAGGTGTTAAATCATCTCCTCGTTGTAAGTTTCGCGTCAGTGCGATGGTGTTCGCCAGTTTCCGGGGGAAAACTAATTTCTATATTGGATTATGCTGGAAAGAATTCCAGGGAGCGTTGAATATCTATATATGTGGAGGACATATTTCATCACCTACATTATTACGTACATCCAGTTAATCATCCCGGAAATTTCAACTTGTTACGGCGCGAAATTAATTTATTGGACGATGTTTTTAACCCAATTTTCAGGCGGCCGGAGCGACGTAATTTCGAATTTCGTATAGTTAGTAAATTAAGGATAAATTTATAACATTAATTTAAAAAATACTCGAAATTCTTACGTACGCTCTATTAACGAAGCTAATTCTGCTTGATTTATTAACTTAGGGTATAATTCGTAATGAACGAATTCGTGAAAGCAATTATGAAATATAAGACCGCTAGGAAAATTCTCATTAAACAATTTATATAAAGCTTCATATTTGTTTTTCATTAGGTGCTTACTCTCAACTTTAATTCAAATTCACTTTAATTCAAACTTTTGATTCATGATATTTCAGTTCACAGTAACTTTACTTGATTTTTATCTGATATTTTATTTTAGAGGCATTTTAACATTTATAGAGCTCAAGCTAACGGTGTATTGAAGCACCACAAACAGATTTTTTTATCCAGCAGCTACGCCGTAAAAATAGTCAACAAAATGCAGATTACACCCCACACTGTCACGCACATTTCGCTCCAATGATATATCCCTCCGACAAATATTATCTTTAATTTTCGCATTATGCCATCACCGACACACATTCGCGCTCTAAATATTATCCCCGCACCTTTTTCGGCCCGTTCACCAAATCCGTTTACATCACCCTACAAGTTAATTATATACCTCCGCTTCGTAAAATATTATCAGACCCTAGTAGAAAATTACTCAATCAAAATGGCTTATCTAGTAACTGGTCAATTTTTTGGTCCAACGAATAACAAAATTATTGACAAATGGTTAGCCAATGATTGGCGATAGAAATAATAGAAATAAGCAATAATTTAATGAGAAATATATATACCTACGCAAAAACTAATTAATTGCAGAAAGTTATAAGCAGTTAAAAAAGTGGCCATTATAGAGGAGTTGGGAATAAAATTATTATAAGGTTATGTAAACATAACATAATAGACAGGCTGTGATACTAATTGATGCCGAATGCGCACATACATAGGTATACCAGCCTGAGTAATTATCTAGCCCCTGCAGTATATATAGGAACAATCAGACTTGATTTTAAATAAATGTTTGATGCTCGTTAAATACTTTTTAAACCTAGACGCGTGTCCTATTTAAAAAATTATAAGAAAATTATTATCAAAGAAAAGTAAATCAGTCTACCTACCCAAGCCAAGCTTCGGACCTTGTCACTTTCCTGGAAACTATGCCCTAACTTTCGTCACAATATCATATACATGTATAAACTAACCTCAATACCAAGTGCGAGTTTACTGATTTAAATTTATTTCTGTAAAATAAAGTACTTACTGTTTGTATATTTTATTTAGAACAAATAATATAAATTGTTCATTTTCGTGATTTTTAAAATTCATAACATATACGTTGGCCAACCGCAAGTATTATTCCATTCCGAAATAAGCGGAATTTATATAATCAATCATTAATTGGTTAAGCTATTGACAAAAACCTTAACGATTTAGTTAACAAATGGCGAACGGTTGTTGACTATTTCTACAAGGGCACATCCACACTTTTTCCCCTCTTCGAAAAATCCGCGCTACAATCTGCAATCCCCCTGAACTTATGCACGCCGCTAATGATATATAAATACATACACATTCTGCGCGGCAAACACATCCACACGCGTACACTCAAAACTTCTCTCTCTCTCTCTCGCTCTCTCTCTCGCTCTGCTGGATTGGCGTGAGACAACGCTATATACATACGTATACACGCGCGTGCGCGACTTAGCGACGGAGGCATCCTAATTAACCGAAAATTACCTGCATTGCGGTCAATGCCATTTCACGGCCGGAGGAGAAGTGCGCGCGCGCCAGCAGCACTGCAGTAATTAGCGCTATAGCGCGCGATTATTAACGAGGGGACCGGCGGATTTCGCGAGTGCTCCACGGCTTTTCTTTCGTCGATACTTTTTCAGTGTCTCGCGGTTGAAGCTGTAATTAATATGCCGGCGCTTAGTCACCTCGATTAATAGGTGTACTTTGTATCGTGTTCCTTTCCTCGCTCGCGCGTTGCACGGCCGTGCGATTTATTCTGAGCGACGGCTTGCGGTGTGTATATATATACAATATATATGTTTTTTTTTAATATTGGAATGCTTTTTTTTACGATTAAATACTATTTTATATTGAAAAAGTGTGTTTTTTATTCGAATCGCATAACTCTGGTAAAACGATATTGCAGTTATAGTCTATAAGAAAGTAATCGTTTCTTTTTTTATTAAAAAAAAACAAAACCGCGGCTCCATATTCCAAAGTAATATTTATTAACGGTATGATATTTTGAAAATTCATAGTTCACTGTTTGTCCATCCTACGCGCAATCAACTGATGTCCACTTTATCATATTGCAACGAATTTTTTCCAATAAACAAAATGACGTATATTACATTCCAAAAGCAATAAAGCGAATTAAAAAGAAAAAAAGTGTATACTCGAACTAAAAATACGCCCTGCCATTATATACCTTCGACAACCTATACTTCCCCGAAGCTATCGAATCCATTCGATTACTCAGCCTCAACTCTCATTCTCCTACAAGACACTTCCGTCGCCTGCGCGGCACGGAGAAATCCGGCGTAACCAAATTTCCATCAGCTTCCACCTCCCCACCGTCGATATTATACGCGAGGCGGGAGCTCACACACCACGTACAACGTCGACAAAAGTCCGGCCTTCCGCGTAAAACGAATGGAAATCAATTCCCCGGAATATCGAAGAGCCTCCGCCGCGGGGCTGGCGAACCTCAGCGGAATAAGAGAGTTGGAGGTCGAAAAGGCAGCGGTCGCTTTAAGTTGACCGCGCCGAGAAAAGCAGAGAAGAGGAGGGGGGGTAAAAAAAAGAAAAAGTAGTAGTAGGTAGTATAGGAGCGGCGAGCGCTCGTTCGAACTCCCGGCCACGTTCGAGGCCAGATGAACTTCGGCGCTACGTGAGCGGCCTCCTCCGGCAAAGCTTTGCCAAAACTTGGTCGCTCTTGTTTATCCCGGACACTCTCCGCTGGCGCTTGCTCCCTCGCTGTCGATCGTTAGTTTTCACTCTTGATTTTCTCTTTCGAGAGACTTTGTGCTAGCGTGTGAGAGAGAGAGAGAGAAAGCAAGCGCGCTTGTTTCGGTGTAGAGCAGGTTCGTCAGAAGTCGCCGACACGTACAGAGCGGGGGGAGAATCGAAGATGCAGCGCTGAATTTACTCGGACAAGAGGGTGCTGAGGAATT
The DNA here is from genome assembly GCA_900474315.1 of Torymus auratus. Lineage (NCBI taxonomy): Eukaryota > Metazoa > Arthropoda > Insecta > Hymenoptera > Torymidae > Torymus > Torymus auratus. The sequence continues at coordinate 39,402 of UXGD01000298.1, forward strand.
AAGCTGGTTCCTGTCAGAGGAGGGGGAGCAGTATAAAAGTTTATATAATTGATCATCTTTTCTCAAATAAATTATTGCATGTGTATAATGAAGCAGTGTGATATGAAAAGTATATGTACATATAAGAAATTGTTCGTAGGAATTATCGTTATTGCGAATGTGTAATAAAATTGACAGAGACTTTTTCGATTTCTATTCGATTTTGAAAGATTTATTTTAATCCTTATATAGGATTTCAAAGGAAATTGTGGATTGGAAAATAGAATAATAACTAGCATCTGCTAAGTTACGTAACAGATTTGTTTATAAGTTTGTGGTCGGACATAATACTTTGTGAAAAGATTATTATACATACATTTTTATATGCTGGGTCGTTACTCCGACCGGAATTATCTTAATCGTAAATTCAAATTTGTGTGGCGTAAGAAGAATATCCATCAGTTGTCCATTTAAAATTGCAATACTTATAGAACTAGTCAACCAGTGCACAGCATAAAGAATCCCTAGAAATTCAATCTATAAAGCTGTTCAAATAAGATTTTACTTTACTGAAGAAACATTTTTCAAAAAGTTTTGCTACTCCATCCACGATCGATTTTCATAAGGTTATCCCTATTTCCTCACACAAATTTTATTTTAATTCTCATACAGTGCACTTTAAAGTACCATATTATGCAACCCACCCACCGCCACTAGTACAACCTCACTTGTCGAAATCCAGTAATAATATGTCCAGCAATAAGTTCATCAAAACTCCGTGTAAATAGAAGCCTCGATCGGGCATTATTTCGAACTAATCAGAAACTGGTTTCGCGTTGGTGTATGATTCACAATCACCGGCTGGAAATCTCGATTCCGCCCTGGTTATACGCGCAAGCAAGTCGCGCTCGCTCGCCGTGAAAGTTCACCGTGCGCGCACCGCAGGAGTTACAAGTTACGTGTCTCGTCTATATATATACCCCGGCGTATACATCAAGTATGTGTGTGTGCACGCGCGAGGAGCGGGCGATACACCTCGAAGTTAAGATTATCGCGATCTCAGTCAAGCTTCATTTGCATTTATCTGATCGCGGCCTGTTTAGTTGATTACAACTCGTTAGTCTCATGAGGAGTCGGAGGGATTCGCACTTCTTACGTCGCTTTGAGTAACAGTCTGTGAATTTCGCGGAAACTTTGGTGATTTACTGCCGCATTTATATTCAATTTCAAAGCTATCTGGTTCAGAAGAGAGTATAATGCCGATGCACTTTGTAAATTAACAGTGTATGCATCCGCTTATTTTACACTGCGCGATAGATATACTTTATTCTCTAATCTATCTACGCTGTCGCGATAAATTCTACTTCTATAGTTATCACAATAATAAAATGGGGTATTGGATGTCCCGTTACCTACTAAAAATATGTCCTATTATCCAAAAACGACCTTCGCTTTATAGCTTTTGTAATGTTACATGAGTTTGTTTATCGGAAAAAAATATTCATTTCAATATGACAAACTGAAAATCCGTTATTTGCGCGTGCGAGATGTATATAACCCCGCGAACTATATGAATTTTAAAATTATAACCGTAAATAAATATTGATGAAACATATAAGCTTGCTTTGGAATATGGGGCCGCGGTTTTGTTTTTTTAATAAAAAGAGAAAATCACTTTTCTAGAATAACTACAATATCGTTTTTACCAGAGTTATGCGATTCGCATATATAACACTTTTTCAATATAAAAACAGCATTTAATCGTAAAAAAAAGCAATCGAATATTAAAAAAAAAAAAAAATACACATACACCGCAAGCTGTCGCTCAGAATAAATCGCACTTGCGTGTGCATACGACCAAAATTATTATATTCTATATTCTATTTTTGATTATTTAGATATCCCCTATTACACAAGCTTATCCTTCAGTAATTAATTATTACGATACTCTCCCTCTCAATATCAACGAAACCCATCCACAGATAACCCCATAAATATCCGATCGCCGTCTCTCCCGACGTACCACAAATCACATACCCTCCCGTAATCCAAAAATCCTCGTCTCCTCCGAGCGCGTCCTCGTGCACCTAGCGGTTATTAATTACCCCCGCGCACGCATGTACACGCGCACGCACGCACGCACGGCGATAAACCATGCCGCGATTTTTCCCTTTTGTAATTTCATCGGTATTTTTATTCTTTCCCCGTTATTGTATAGTATACAGACATATCGATGCACGCGCGCTCTGTTGAGAAAAACAAAAATTAGGACTTATATATGCGACACGTGGTTTGCGATGTAATATGTTTATTTTACAATGACCACTATAGACTGGCTATATAGGCATTGTCGGCACGATCAGATATCGCGCGAGCGTCCGTCTAGGTGTGGGATGAAAAATTCCCCTCGAATTCGCGCTGATTGACGTCACCAATCCGGTAAGTGATTCCGTCGCTCCTTTTTCGACGGCTCTTGACCATCAGATTTTTTCTCCCTCTCTGGTTCAATGCCTGTCTATTTTTTTGACGTAATTCATTATAACGGTTCATTTGGCTGGAATTTTTCGTTTTTTTTGCTGCTTCTCTCCCGTATATTTATGGATTTTTTATGCGCGCGTGCTGCGTTTGCGTTTGTCGGTACGCATACTACGCCAAATGATTGTTTAAAAAAAACGTAGAACGGCGTGAATATGATTTTTCGGAAATCAATTATTATATATAAGCAAGATATCTGCTAGTACTGCAAATTCGACAGTGATGGATGGGTTTTCGTATAATCATTTTTATTCAGTTTTATTAAACGCTGATATCGCGTTAATCATTGTGCAAGCTAGCTCTGCAAGTACTGCAATTTGAGAACGGTTTTCCATATTATTTTTCATTATTTCTTCTACACTTAGGTTTATTCAACGCCGGTGTTATACAGTCAGACTGATCATCTCTGAAACTCGTTCTTTCGAAGATGACAGCATAACCCCGAATGAATTCAACGAAATTTTCCACGACTTTGACAACACACCCATATCTTCAAACCAGCCTTAAAATTGCTTTCGTCCCCCCATGACGACAACAACATTCCCATCAATCTTTTTACTATCTCATCGAAATCCACCACCTCCGCAACACTTCACTGTACCCAAGACCTCACAAAAACACTCTCCTCAGTTCATCCCCGAAACTAATTTTCCCACCACGAGCGTGGGCGCATAATAATCCAGGCCGCGCATTCACTTTTCAATATATACACTCGCCCCTCGTAGAAAACTCGCCCTATATATACTTGTTGCGCGCAGCTGGTCGGAAAATTTACGCCCCTCTGCGGATGGAGATTAAGGAGCGCACATTTTCTTTTTATCCCCCCACATACACAGCGTTCGGAATTGTTCTCTCGCCCTCTCCCCGTCTACGGGGGTACACAAGCGGCCGCTCATTTTTCACACAGGGATGAAAATGAGCCGTCGTCGACAATACAGTTGCGCCCCGCTTTTCGACAAGTCATAATAACTCGTTCCAATCCGAAGACGTGCTATGACGTGCACATGCGCATCTTTAATATCAACAACCTCTGCGCGTATATATTCATATGTAGAAATATGTATATAGATGTCGTTCATATTCGCGCTGACAAGAGATAACAAAAAAGGGAACGACAATACAACTATACCACCGGGGCTTGCGCGCGGATATTCATTATAAAACCGTTCCTCATCAACGGCGCCAAATCAGAATACCTTTGCCGTGGCCGACAGTAGAACGAGGCCGGGTTCGGTCAGCCATGATGTTCTCTTTCTTTCCGCAACGACCTGTCGAAGCAGCAGCAGCAGCAGCGCCTCCTTCATACCCATATATACCTATATACGAGTGTTTTTTGTCGTCTCCCTCTTCTCCTCTCCGCCGAGTCGTTATACACTCGCGGTTCTCGTAATTCTCCCGTCGCGCCATCATTTATAATTGTTCCTCTCATCCGCGCGGGAAGGATTTTTCTCCTATTATCAGCGGAAAGGCATTAGCGATTCGCTGCGGGACGGCGGCTTTGTGTGCCCCGCGCGCGCGTTAATGTGGAATGAGGTGCTTTTTTGGAAAGAGAAAGAAATGAGCAAGCGAGTGAGCGAGGATGATGGCGTATTGTGTAAAAGAGCGGTAGGATGAAGTTTAACGGAGTTGAAGAGGTGAGAGTTGAGAGAGACGAGTGAGTGGTGGTTGAGCTTGGGTCGATGACTGGATTAAGGTAATTGTCGTATATAATTTGGTGTTCGCGTGCTATTGATATATTTTTCATAGGTTTCGCATTAGCAGATAGTATATAAGGATTTGTAAATCAAAATATTATATATTTATTTTGTATTTGATACGATGGATAAAGTATTAGTAATGACTGATGTTATTATTAAACTAGTAGACCTTTCGTCGAAAATAAACCGTCAAAGATAGCATATATTAATTGCTCTATTTTTGTTTAATATTACTGCTCTCTTTCTCTGCCGTAACAATCGTCTAGATGTCAGACCTGTCACACTAATTTAAATATGACCTCACTGTACTGATGAGTGATACGCGCGACAGTAGATTATCGACGATCCTTTACAATAAATGAATCCGTCACCAGTTCCTCATCAATAATCATATATCGTATATCTAGTGGTGTCTGAGAAAGTTTATTGACACTTTCACCCGTCGCGGAAATCAGTCTTTTTGTCTCTCATTAAAATTGCATCACTGTTTCGCTGAATTAATACCGTTGCTAAAAACATCCCGTATACCATTCGATTGTCATTTAGCATAACGATATTTATATACGGCGGATTAATATGCATATAAGGGATTCGTCACTGACAAACGAGAAGTCACGCATTCGTGTCACGTTCGGAATATAACACCCGTGTATGTGTGTGTGTGTGTTGGTTGGTAGGACAAGAGTCGACGATCTCTGTATAATATATATCTCGCTTCCTCTCTGCCTCTCCCGTGGTCGACGCGGCCGGTGTGCCACAGTAACGTCAGGTTTTGATAAGTCCCGACGTACGTGTAGATTTTCCCCTCCATCCTAGAAAAGGATCACCTATCTATATAGAATTCCGAGACGACTTAAAATAGTGCTTCACGATAACGTGCAGTCGGAATTGCTTTTGTCCATAATATATTTACTAGTCGGGTTATCGATTATCGTGCCGAAATGTCAGTTCTCAACTCATCCTGATATTTTACGTTACATGCAAATATATATAAATATATACCTGTATGACAGAATGAATTGATTATCCGGAAGAGTTAAATTAACCGTTACAAGCGATAATTAAAAAATAAGAGGCCTATAAACACGCAGAATTGGGTCTCAACACAAATCGACGTTTATTTAAAATCTCCTGCGTACGCATTTACACTCAAGACAGCTTTGCTGATAAATGAGAATTTCCCGGTACATCACTGTAGGAAGTAATAAACCCGGCAATTTATCATCGCTCGTCCGTCGTCAGCGTAAAGTGATAAACTCTTTCCTCCTTTCATCCCATTCAACGAAACATCAATGACCTCGGCGTGTCACAAATATACCTTCCAAAACAATCTTTACACCCCATTTCCGCGAAGAAGAGAAAATAAAAACAACAACTTTCCCTTAGACACATTATATACATAATTGAAAACGCCGTACGTGTCCATTGCAAAGTTCGAAACTCCGCCTAAAAACCTCTCGAGCCGCGAGCAAAGCAAACACACACACACGCGCGGCCAATTCAATCCCGTGTCTCTCAAATTCAGGCTGACCGAAAGGTCGTCCCCCTTTTCCCCGCACACCACGTGCGCATGCTGGCATTTTTGACAGCCTCAGGCGGCCTCTCTCACTCCCGTTCGTCCCTTTACATCTCCATTCCCCTTTGTCGGCCGCGGCCGGTAATTAAAACCCTCGCTCTTCGCGTGTATATATGTATACACACATACACACGTGCCGGCTGGTCCGACTACGTTATTTACATAATAACGAGCCTTTGTCTCATTACGAAGACGCGCCGCTGCCTTTTTCGGACCCTATACGCGGCGTTGCCCTATAGCTGAATTAGGTCACGAGCTTATATACGCGAGCGGAATACGAGAGTGAATTACTGCTGGTGCACAAAGGCTCGCGATCGTGAGATAAGAAAGAAACGAAAAAGATGCCGGCGCGCGTCTTCAATTAAGGATAATCAGTAAATTAGAGCTCTACTCCTGTGAGTCTCTTGTTCTCTCTCTCTCTTATGCCGGTGAGAGATACGGCACGAATTCCACTCCCTAATGCATGCAAATGTCGCGAGCGCCTATCTCGGCCCCGAATCCGAAGCGGGAGACAATTTAGGGGCGCGAAAAAGGGTTGTATGTGTATGTATGTATATGTATATAACGTGGGACGCGTTATCCCGGAGTATCTGGGACGAAGAATTACACGGAAGGAGAGTAAGGGGCTTATCTCGATTGACCCCCCGCCGCTCCGAATCGTACACTCGTCATGTTTACGCTGAGAGCCGCAGAGCCACTTGGTTTATTTATGCATAAATGTGTATAGTATATAGGCTTATCGCCGCGCGGTTTCCGTGTATGAAACAGATGTTTTTTGCCCTCTCATTGTCCCCGCAGGTTGGTTTTTAGTAATGCGCGTATATGTGAAAACTTCGTCATCAGTCAAAAACATGAGGCGCGCTGTCTCTGTTGTAAAGAACGCGTGATGCGTAAGCCGATACGAACTGTTGTTGTTTGTGTCGGAAATACGCGCCCGGCTATTTGCAAATATAGATGTCGCTGTATGATATTTAGATGTCATGATTATGAAAACAGTGTGTATGTGCGAAAATTGTATAATATATGCACTCTAAAAATGAATTTTAGAGTAAATATTCACTTATTGAGCTGTGAAAATGTTATTCGAGACTCTTTCAACAAATGAATATTCACTAAAATATATTAGTATAGATTTTGTCACTCATTCGTACCAGATACGCTTTTCCGGCCGCTGAAAAATTTATGAAAATCAAAGCCATTTATTATGTATTACATTGTAAGCTGACGTAAAGGCGAATAAGATTAAACAAAGTTTAACCGGAATTTCGCGCAGTATCTCAGCGCAAACTCTAATGAAAAATTCAATTTACTGGGAGTCTTTACACGGGCGGAGGACATTAAAGAATCAGAGGCGAGATCAAACGTCAAAAAGGTTCATTGAAAAATAGAACAATAAAAAATGTCTGTAATAAACTCGGCTGCGTTAAAAAGCTCGAAGCGTAAAACGGCTGAGCTACTGCCAGCTCTAAAGGTAAAAGTATATAAAATACGACTAATAATTGTAAATTATAGCACAAGCCCCACTAAAACTTACAATCCGAGTGTACAAACTATATACACTTTATATACGGCCCGAGAACGCGTGTGTGTACGTGTGTACACGGTGGTATAAATTGTGTATCAAAAGATTCGCAAAGTCCTTCGAATAAACGTTTGTGTTATTTGACCTTAATTCGATAGGGAGGCACGGGAGTGGAAAAAGCGAGATCCAAAGCTACGCGATATCGCGCTTTACCGTAACTTTTCGTAAATAGAATTATAAACGAGGAAACGTTCGATAATGAAAGGTAAACGAAGAGACAGAAACTGAGGCGAGCGGAGCTGACCCGTGAAAATTTCTGGCGGTGCGAATTTTCGTTTCCGATGTGCTTCATATAATCGCGACAGAAAAATAAATAAATTTCTTTCGTTTCTACAGTGTGACAGTCTAAAAAAAACCACGTCGAGTAGGTAAATACTTTTTAGAAACCTCATAGTCAGATCTCATACGTTAGAAACATAACATTTTAATCATATCCCGTATCCGTATAACGCGTGGTAAATATATAAATTTCATGAAAAGTTTCATCAGCGCGATTTCAAACCAGACGCGTTTAAAAACGCACATGGCAGTAGTTCCGCTTTAAAGTGACCACGTCAAAGAGCTCCGAAAAAGAGGCATTTCCTTAATGAAAAAGACAATTCGATAAGGACAGGAGAAGATTCAAGAGTCATAACGAGCTTGGAATTGCGCTCTTACAGTTCTCTTCCACGCGCGCGGGAAGTAGAGACGGATGACGAATGGCTGCTCGGTCGGATTCCTTAAAGAAACGTCAAAATCTGCAGAGTAATAGCGATGAATGCGCCCGGCCGCCAGACTCTCACTGTATCTCCTGAAGGGTACAAATAGTCCTTCTCCACACTCACTCTCTTATATCCAGCCGGCAAACATATCTTTTTAACAGTATCATTGTGCATTTTTCCTCACCCTCCGCTCGCGCAGCTTAAATTGGCAGAGCAAAAAGAGAGACGAATGAATCGCGCGCGCGCGCGCGCCGGGAGTGGCGGCAATTTGAAAGGAAACAAAGATGGAGATAGAGAACGGGGGGAAAACAAGCACGCGCGGGGCAAAGACGAGCTGGCGAATGAAATTTATTGCCAGCTGCGCTTCCTCCTCTATTTTCTCGCGATTTGCGCCCGTGGACCTGAAAAGCTTAAGCGTGGAAAACGCTCCTCTCTCTCTCCTACTCTCATCCTCTACGCCCGCGGGGGCTACAGGGATTTTTGTGTTTCCGTTTTTCCTATTTGTCTAGCGCGCTCGCGATTCTCGGATTAAACGTTCTGCAGCTTGTCTTATCCCTCCCGGCGGGGCTCTCTTTTTATCCCTCCGCGAGCTCTCTCTCTCTCACGTTAAATCCGATAAAGATTAAGAATTACAAATGAAATCCGATACGCTCGCGCCAGAGGTACACTACTATTATATAACGGATTTTCAGAGAGCACCGGTGATTTATCGTTCGCGCTTTTTAATAAAGTCCGAAACTTGCAGGCAAACATACGCGGCGCGTGCAGTGTGTGTAAGGCGGGAAGGAGAAATCACGATGACGGACGAGGTATCGACACGACGTTTACGACACGAGTTTCGGTTCTCGCTCTCTCTCTCTCTCTCTCAATCGAGTGAGAGAGCGTGTAATCTCGCGCACCTTCTTTCGCCCATTAGCGCCACTCAATCATAATTTGATCGATCGACTGCGCGCGCGCGTGACGAGGAAACACGCAGCTCGGAAATCATCTTTATTCGCGCGCTAACACACGCGGCAAGAAGTTTTCTTCCTTCATTATAATCACGCGAGAGCTTCCTTTTTCATTTTGAGCGCGAGCGCCTCGAGATAAGCTTGTTTGCCATGCGGGGAGAGGGAAAAATTTATCGGAGTTGCGAAGGTAAAGGGGAAGGAGTTGTCGTTTTTTTGTCGTCGTCGAACGCCACCGCTATGAAAGGGAATTACGGGGCGAGGCGCAGGGCTAAATCGTTAGATTTGTTTGTGTATTGGAAAAGAGTTTCTATGGGATTATCGAACAAAATTGAACTCCGCGCTGTCTCATGATGATGAAGGTTGCGCGGTAGTGAAATTAATTCTTCCACGGATATATCTATATATTTTTTTTAACTTTTAGCCGATGTGAAAGAATGTGTTATACATTATATATGTATGTTAAAGTAGAGGATATCACTGTCCTCCGGCTGCTCATACATCTGCCGTCACTTCGAAACTTCGAAATCGATGTTCGGAAACTTCCAAAAATGGCACCGGAATGAAATTTCGATATACGCGCGAGAGTCAGTGCGGCGAATTTAAAAATTTCGTTCAAAGTTATATACTCGGACGTTTCGTAATATCGACTTGAAACTTCGCGGGATGGGGCAAAGTGTTTCGTAACGGAGATCAGTCACATATATATCCCAGTCTCTCGCAGGTATATCCTCCGCTATATGTATATCGATATACCATCTAAACAAATTCTTTCAAATCCTAAACAATATTACTTATCCGCTCCATCGACCACGCGTATACGATTTAAGAGCTATAATTGCCTCAAACCTTCTTCTCCTCCCATCACATCCTCGAGATACTCTCGTGAATCCCCGGCTTCAGATATACACTTCTCCGGGAGGCCTAAAGCCTGGGCGCCGCGCGAGATTGCGAAACTTTTTAAGCGCCGCCGCGCGGCTTTCTGCCTTTCGCTATATTTTCCCTCCACCGCTGCGGTGGCCGAACGAGGTCGACTATACACACACGCCACTCCCGATCCATCATTCGCGTGTAAGAGGGCAGAGGCGATTCGTCCGGCTGGCGTTAATCTTTCTTAATAAAACGTGGACGCGCTGTGGTGGTGGTGCTGGCCGATGGGATTTCACGGTCGCGTTGAATGGTATATATAAAGTTTGTTTCCGAGTGGGTGGGAGATACTTTTTTACGCGTATGGATACTTGATTAACAGCGAGCGCGTCGTTTATTTCTGCTTTTTTTTCTTTTCCTTTTAATTTATTATGTCGTCGACGACAAGGAGAAACATAAATTTACGGAGGGGGAAGAGAGAGAGAGAGAGAGTCGGAGAAAGCAAGCGCACTCCTGCTGATTTTATTGCAGAACCATAAATTTTGATTGCCAATACAGAACGTATCGGTTTATTTCCTAATGTCCTTGAGCAACTCCTACCAACCACGCGAAACACACACCCACGCGTGTACATCTATATGAAGAAATCCACAAGAAGTTTCACTTATGGCGGTCTCAACACAGGTTAACATTTCTTTTTCAAGGTACACATTCCGGACATCTTGTTCCTTTTTTCTTATACATCAACAAGTATAGGGGAATCTTAGTGACACATTTTTTTCAAAGTTAAAATTTTTATCAAAAATGCCAAGAAAGTTTTCCTCTCTAAGCCTCAGCTATTTAGCCCAGAAAAATATTCTTACACAAAATTTTAAAAAGTAAATTGAAACTATAGAAAGAGATTTTTATTTTCTTTTGTGAAACTTGAAGGTTGTTGATTCCTTCATTACAAGAGCTTAAAGTAAGCGCCCAAAAGATATAAAAATACACAAATCACAAAAATCGGCAGCTCTCACTATAGCGCTATTATTATTATTTAAAATCCTCGTCGGGCATATCGGAAAATATTTAATCGTACCATCAAGTCCCCGTATGAGCTAAAGCCGTTGAATTCGACAAGTGCTGTATAGCAATATCGAGAATTTAACGCCAGTGGAATCGAACGAGAGGGCTTTCGTGTCGTATACATTTCAAACGCGATGGTATTGAATTATATGTATTTTTTTTCTCAGCAACGAATGTAAAAACGTAATTCACTAATAGTAAGAGAGAATTAGTACTTTGAAGGTTTTGATAATGAAAATAGAATAATTTCCTTCGTAATTAAACTGTATAATACCTCAGATGAAGAATAATTCTCTATTTACGCTAGGTAATGAGACACGACAAATTAATTTATATTTTGAAGAAGGAATAATATATTCCGGACGGCCATTTAATTAAAACTTGTTTATTAAATTTTCCGAAAAAACCCCCTTTATGTACTCCGAGAATCAGAGTAAAACGAAATAATGTATTATACACACATTTTCGCATAACATCCAATTTTCTCTCTAAAGTCAGACCAAAATATACCGCCATTCCTCGACAAACAGCAACACAGACGACAAAACTAACGTCAAATATTATTCTATACACGCGAGGACGACGACGAACGCATCTCCCTTACACATCGCGAAATATATTAAAAACCATTCGCTCACTTGCTACTCTCTCTGCTTCTCCTGCACGCTATACACAAAAAAGAAAATGAAATCGACACACGACGGTGAATTCGGTGTGGCTGTGCTGCTACGTCAGAGGGAGGATCGGCTTTTCCAATCGCGACCTCACGCGACAGGACGGAAAAAGGATAAGTAAGGCAGCCGCCACGCTATATATATATAAATATATATGGACGCGGCGACGGTCGTGGTAGCGTCGGCAACGAGGCGCATTCTCCTCTGCGCGTGAAAGAGAGAGAGAGAAAGGTGACAAGACAACCTCCCCGTATTTCGCCGTAACACGGATAGAACGGGCGGTAAGAATGGCGAAATTGCGAGCTTTGTTCATGTCAAGAACCCAACTTTGCTGTTGCTCCCTACGCGCACACACACACACACACACATACACCTTTGTCGTCGTATCTTTCTCTGCTCCTTTTCGTTCCTCGCAGTCTCTCTCCCTCTCTCTTTGTTTTTCCCTCTGTTTTCCATTATCAAGGAGCGAGCCGGCAGAAAGAGAGAGGAAAAAAATATCCTTGACGATTTTGCGCGTGCCTTTTCCGCCCGTATTTTTCGGAGGTAGAGAGAGAGAGAAAGAGGGGGCAGAGTAAGGCTGCTGGAGTAGGTTTTCTCGAAATGTAGGAGAATGACCGGCGAGAATAAAGGTAGTGGCGTATGTTTTCTTTTTATGGTGGGACGCTTGGGATGCCCGAGGGGAAGAATTACTTAGTGAAATTTAGGCGGTTCTTGTTGTACAAGAGAAAGTGTATTGGGCAGCATGTTAAGAACAGGGGAAGATTGTTCAGTTTCCGCTGTATAGGTATATGATATATCTTTTCGTTGGATGAATATGTTACGTAATATTCTTCCGCATATATACGAATATATAGTATTAATTTAATATTTTGTTGAAATAAAATTGAAATGCTTCGAAAGATACCACATTTCGTTGAAATTTCGCAAAATTTTCTGATTCTCATGTGCACGAAGGTACATACACATACCGGTGGACTAATGGAAATGCATTGCCGTCATTAAATTTATCCCGATTTTGAGCATGATTTTAAGAGACTATTTTTCACTCTAACCGAAATACGTATACATAAAGTTTTATTTAATTTAACATGCATCTCTGCGACTCGGCAGCTTTTAATTAGCATCGAATTTCCAAACGCGAATGTCACATATGTATATTATACGTAAAATATACATATATACATACGTAAAAATACCGCTGAAGCACATAATATATATAACATTTGCGCTACAAGATACGAAACGCGCTGGCCGGAAATATCGTTAATAATCGATAATTAAAAACTGTATTGGTCACCGGTAGCGATATATTAGTAATGACGAATGACCGCGCGAATGCGCTCATTCCATTTGCGGCCAAATTTAATTACGCACGTTTCCGTCGCGCCAGAGTCTCGCTTATATATAAATATAAAGCAGATTTTCTCTCCTTCTCTCTCTATATATAATTCGCGCTGTGTATATTGACAGCATCATCCCTTCTAAAAATAGAGATTTTCATAGAGTGATAGATAAGGTGTCCGTGTAATCACAGAAACGTGTCGGGAATTATTACGTACGAGAGGACAACGGAGTAAATTAAGATGGATTAGTCGCGTAAAAAGTATGCAACGACCCTGGCTCGAACTCGCATCTTCTTCCTATCACTGTGCTGACGCGTCAGGGCTCGGATGTACAGTTGAATTGAGCCCGTGACAGAATACACACACGAATTGCTAAGGGTTATGTATACATCAAAATATAAATACCACGAACGAGAATACATAAACTAACGTAATTTAAACAAATTGGTATTATACTATAACAACGAACGGGGTGCAATTTTCCCCCGGTAATATGTCGCGGCCTGATTGCAATATATATAAATTATCGATGTTATTTTGCTAAAATGACGCGTGCGTTGTTAACGTCGACTACAAAACTTGCAATCCTTTATCGGCGAATATAGAATATAAATTTCCGATGGATTTATTTATCGAGGCGGGGCCGCCTGGCCCCCCACCGCTCAATCGATTCCATTGAGCACACAGGCGCGCGCATGCATCGGAGATTTTATCTTTCGTGTGCCAGCATGCGGCGTGTGCATGTTCTCCGAATATATATGTGGCGGCGTAGAGTTTTTCTTATTTAAATTTCTTATTTTTCGTCTATATCTCTGCAACTCATATTTCAATCAAGTCCCCGTATTGTTGCTCGCTCGCGTATGATGAGCGATCATTATCTCGTGTATACTATGTATTTCCGTATATAGGGACGCGGGTTTCATCGTGATGTGCGGCTCGCCGTGTATATTATCAGAAAAAAGTCGAGGCAATCTGTGAAATATTAATGAAGATACGTAAAGAGAGATATGGGCCGTATATATATACACGCTCATGCCTACCACGTGATTAACTTTCTCGTATTAATTACTGTCCTTCTTGATTAAATTATCCCCTTCTGATATTAATTCGAGGGATTATCTCTGCTTATTTATCTTTGCGCTGCGAGATGTGTGAGATATATTATGGCGATATATTTAGACATTGCGCGTATATTCGCGTCCCTCCGAATCAACCCTATATTAATTAAAAGAAAAGTATATATATTTCAAACAAAAGCCTTTCGATTTATAATTTGGAAGATGCGCAGCTTTGAAACCGTAAATAAAACAGTTATATTGCAATATATTCACTGTCACGTCGACATAGTATCCCCCTAACAACAGAAAAACTCAAGTTGGATTTTCGACTCGCCCTTTATTCTGAAAACCAAAAAACAAAACCAAAAATAATACATTTGCAAAATTATTTCGTTATATTTTTACAAATATAAAAGCGTATAGCAAAAGCACAGAAGCCGCGGTATATATACTATAAAGCGGAAAAACATTTTCCAGCCACAATAACATTTCAAACTCGCTAGCGGCAACAACGGTATTTACCGTTATTCCGCGCATTAAAAGTTAAACCGACGAGAGCGCGCGCGAGCGAGATAGAAAGAGAGAGCATCAAAGTCCGCACACCGCACGAACCGAAATCGCATTTATCGATCCCAAACACACACGGTCCCGCTGATTTTATCCTTTATTTCTTCGACCAAACACACGTACAGAGAGAGAGAGTGGGCGAGAGAGATCCAGAGAAAGAGAACGCCAAGATCGAGGGGAAAGAAACCTAAGAGATACGTGAGTTTCCTCCCTCTCTTTACTATTGCCCAGGCGAAAGAAACGGCCGGGGCAAGTTTTAATCGCTAATTACGAGGGAGAGAGGGAGAGCGAGCAGAGCGAATCGCCGCTCGTACTCCAGAGACTTTGAGTGTATCTCTGTGTGTATATATATGTATAGATATCAGCACAGACACAGAGACACTCTGCACACACACACGCACACGCATATATATCCACATAGACGTTACGTCAAAATCCTCATCCTCCTCTCGCGCCGGCTAAACTTCCCTCACGTAGCAACGATGTATTCGCTTTAGCGTCGGCGCTGTTCTCTCTCCCTCTCTTCTTCTTCTTCTTCCTAATGACGCCACTACGCCGGTTTATCACGTGCACCGCCGCAGCATACGGACCCCTACTCTCCCTCTTTGCCTTGAGAATTTCGCGAAAAACGAGGATGTAATCCGTGCGCTCTGCGCAGCTCCTTCTTTCTCTTTCTCTCTCTCTCTCCCCTTCCTCTTTTTTGTCTCGCTTGAATTTTCCAGCCTCTTGAAACATGCAGGCGCGCGAGCATATAAAGGGACACCTCAATTTGCGCGGCTCGGTGATTTCATTCTTGAAATTCGCCAAGCGCCCCCGATGTTTTCTCAATTTTCTCGGCTAACTCCAGTTTTTCCACACCGGCTGTGCGTTATATGCTCGTCTAGTCTATAAACAGACGAGTGGTTTTGCATAAATGCCGACGCGTCGGCTTGATATGCTATATTGATTCGCAGGAAAGTTCTTTCTATTTATCTTCCCTCTTAATCATGTAAAAATAGTGGCGCTTTCAGCTCGTTAATGGACATTAAAGCCGAAAAATTTCAGCCTGCACGCGGATGTATAACTCGTTACGAGATGTCGGATTAAGGTAAACATAGCACAAACCGGGTATTTCAAACGTGGAAAAAGGTATAACAATGTCGTCTTCAACGCGGCAAGCGCTGCTCCGCGTGTTGAGTGACATCGTTGCATGCATTATAGTTCGTTAGCAACTGCAAATAAAACGACATGTCGGTGGCGGCAATGACGGTTTTAAAGAAGGGCACGAGCTCGAAATTCCAGAAATAACGCGAGCTGAATCAAATAAAAGTGTACAAAAACGTGATGGAGTGGAGAGTTATGTTATATTTGCGTTTAATTGATCCAGCAATTATTCAATTTTATTACAGGTTTCGAAGTGTTCCGGGCAACTGCAAGAGTCAATATTGTAAAAATTTAATCAACTTCTGCAATCGAAAATCAAATCCATATAATACATTGAAATTTCATGAAATCGAACTTTAAAATCAGCTTTCATATATATTTAGCATCTCTGAATGAACGATTCATCGCATAAAGTTATGTATAATCTACACCGACCAGTAGATCGAATATCCGTTATCGTATCGTGCATTTTCGAAAACGTGCAAGTATTTCCCGTTCCATTAACAATCGTTCACCAAAGAACGAAGACCTCAACCTCGCTTCAAAACCATCTTTTACATCCCGGCAACAATTTATACGTCATCGCTCGAACCGTGTATACCTTCCAAGAAAGGAATTTCTAAAAATAAACACCCGAAAAACAGCAAAAAAGAAAACGACGAAATCTCAAACAGGAATATTCACCTTTTCCTCGGACGAATCTAAAAACATCCTGTCATCGTCATCAAAAACTCTCAGACGCGCTGCGAAGCCTTTCTCAATCTCTCCGCTGTACTTTTATTCATCTCTCTCTCGCTGCAATATCTCTCAACTGAAAAGACGGCACCGCGCATTGTGCGACTCGCGCGCAAAAATCTCAGTCACCCTCCTTCCTCTATCAATGAACTTTGACGGATCGTTCCGGCGCCCTTTCATCGACTAATGCAGAGACTTCGAGATTGCTCGAAAGAGGCCGAGGGAGTCTGCAGGCAGGAAAAGACATTGTAATGCAACGCGGCGCAAAGTGCACGGGTTTATCTTTTGGCTGCCGACTCTGCCTCTCTCGGGACAAGTATCAAAGGTGTTCTCTCTCTCTCGTCGACAAGAAAGTGCGTGTCCCGGGCGAAAGGATCGCGCGAGCCATTAACCGTATTGTTTTCCTCTCGCGCCCGAGAAAGGCAGAAAGGAGAGATAAGATTAGAATTTCTTTTAATCCTCTTTCTTTTCTTGCCTCATCCCTGCCTCTCTTCACTGAAAATTCAGCGCGAGATATTCCCCGGGGGTCGCGAGAGCGGCGGCGCAACGGCGGTGGCATTAGCGCGCGGCCCGGAATAATAAACCCCGCGCCAGGGCGAACTGTCCGAGTAGCGCGCGCACGCCCCGTGTAAATATTCGAAATTCCCGGGGTAAGAAACGTGACCGGTGGGAAGAATTCGAAAAACTCGCGGACGTCGTGCTGCCGCGCTCTTTGAATATGCCGGGCACGCCGAACTCCCCCCTTTTCGTCCTCTCTTCTACCCGTCTGACGTCGAGCTTTTCGGGAGCCTACCGGATATAATGCGCGCTTTCCACGTCTTTTGCTCCGCGCGCTGACTTCTGGGTCGTGTACCTATTTATTATTTCTTTTTTTTTCGTTCTCTTCTTTTTTCGGTACGGAGGTTCCGTGCGGCTTGTGATTTAGGCAGAACCGCGCGCGGGTATATTATATAAGCTTTTTTGATTTAATGTGCAAGAGAGAGAGAGAGAGGGGAGTGCACGCGCCACGGATTTATGTAGGGATATTAATGGGGTCGGTGATTGAGTTGTTTGGGAATTTTCGAATTATTCGGAGGGCTGAGATGGTAGATGCAGTGTACGGAGATTAATCAGAGAGTAGGTATGCGTGATAAGGGACGAGCGATAAGGAAAAGTAAATTCCAGCATTTTGTATACAGGATAGTGCAGATTGAAATATGTTTGTAATTTATAGCTCCCCCATTATTTTCGGATTTTATATGCCTTTTTTTTAGTAATTTTTTTAGAGTTTAATAATATGCTTCAGGAAGCTTTTTATAAATGTGTAAAAACTGAAAATTCCTTCATTATTATAATAAGTAAGTAAAATAAGCCGTAAAAGCAACATAAACACACAATTTAATAAGCAGTCGCAATATACCTCCGAATGAGGAAATAAAAAATTAAGGATACAGAGGCTTGTCCTTTATGGACGGAGATAAAATATTCCTCGGCTCTCGTCAGTCCGTCTCTTCATTCACATCGCGGCTCTCTCTTTCTCTCTCTGTCCTTTTGTCCTTTATATCTGTTTTATAAATGGGCCGGTTATGTAATGAGTTTTCTTACGTGCCGGTGCGATTCCAACTCCGTCATTCTTCTTATCCGCTCGCGCCGCTCGTAATATACTTTCTCGTAACGAGTTTCGAAGAAACGGCAAGAATGACGACGTTATATGAGTACAGGGTTGCGCAAAAACTTCGCGCGCAGTTTCGAATATTTATCGAGAAAAAAAAGAAAACTGCAAACAAGACCATGACAAGACGAGAAAGAAAGAAAACAAAAAAATGAATTTCGAGCGTTTGCAAAAAAATGGAATAGCTATATATACAACGCAACGTTTTCGTTGCGATCCATCGGACGCAGCTATCATTTTTTCGCCCTCGCCGCTCGAGAAAGTCGTTTTCCAAAAACTCCCCGACTAAACACGTACACACACGCACATATACACGTCAGCTCCTCTCTCGTGTTCGATTTTCCCTCGGTATTTCCGCTTCCACCGTATATACCTGCAGCGACTGCTGCTGTTGCTGTGACTCGTTACGATCGCCGGCGGCGGCCCTTTGTGAAAATGATACGCGTTCCCGGACAGCCGGAAAATCCGAAGCGCTCTCGGGACGCACGCATTTTTCGTTTGCTAAACGCGCTGTTGTTTTTTTTTTCTGCTATGTGTTTGTCGTCTCTCTGGAGATAGAAGGGAAAAAAAGAAGCGACGAAGGCTTGAGGGATTCGAAGACACAGAGAGACAGAGTCAGTGAGAGAGGGAGACAGAGAGGCGAAATGGACGATAAAGCGCGTAGTACATGCCTCACGAGAATGCGGATGCGCAGCGCGAGCAGACTCTCTCTGGTGGGCGGCAAAGGTTTGTCTTTGATCCTATACTGCGCCCAGCTAACGGCGGCTTGATTTATTCTCCTTCGGCTGCGTGGGAAAAGGGAATACGAGATGCGCGCGGATTAAGGAATTGAAGTGCTTTTTGTCGTCTTTTTCTAGGGAAATTCATTTGTTTCATGTGATTGGTAAAGATTCTCAATATTCGATTCTTTCATTTTATTTATTTATTTTTTTAAATTGTCATTTTCTTCAATGTTGCCCCACTTTGATTAGTTATTATTGTCGTGGTCATTACTCGATCATTTTAGGGGTTAGTCATGCTCGCCTACAATGCAAAAGTGCAAGATTCAGTCTAGTTATTTTGCTAAACTTATCGATAAAAAAAAAATATATTTTCCCTGGAAATAAGTATGTGATGGTAGTCATAGACCTCAATATGTTTATCGACAATCCTCTTGAACATTTGAAATAATATTCTCAAGTAGTTTGGGATAGGGATTACACAGATAACTTTTATTATCAGACTATAAATGTCGCTGATATTTTCATTCGCGCGTTTTTCCCCTTTTTTTCAACTATAAATTGAATTTTCCGAATTAAGGGCACAAGCTCCAATAAATTCAGCGGAGGAATTTCTCATTGGCTTTGTATCTATAAATTAAATTAACACGCGAGTTTTTCTCGCTGAGAGCGGTAGCGGAGTTACGCCGCTGATTAATGACCCGAGCGAATTAATCGCTCAGAGGGTAGGAAAAATAGAACTATTCGTTCTCAAAACTATTATTACAGGGATAACTATTTGTCGAAATTAAACTTGTGATAAGCTGGCATATAAATGCGTACAATGTTTGAATAGTTTATTGTTATGATGGCAGTGCTGTTTTTTCTTACTGCTTTGCAGACAATTCTGTTTTAGTGATAAAAAAACATTTTTGCTTTATTACACTGTGTTAAAAATGTACTTGAGTTAAAAATTACTAAACTAAGAATCTTCAAAAGGAGAATTGATAGTCAGCTCAAGAATAATCAATAAACGACGTTTCTTATACGATTAAACAATTCAGCCCACATCGAAGTTATTCAAAGATATTTCTATTTTCAAATCACTATATGTCACTCTATATACATGTCTTTATACAATATTACATTACCCTCCATTCAAGCACCGCTGCGTTCCGTAAACACTCCAATTCTCCCGCAACCGCAATATCAATCGAACTGCCACTATCACTCGTTCCCTATCTATATTAACAATTCAGCCAATCAAATATCCCCTAAAAAGGCAATTCTCTAATTCAAAACAATAGCCCCATTGACCATTGCCACCTATATCCACCATCACCTCCTCCTTCTCGACCGATAATTTCCCTCGGCCGTGTAGTAGCCGCCCTCCGCATTCGCGCTGTCGATTCCACCCTGCACAAGCGCGCCCGGCGGCCGTATTAATTCTCGAGGCGCAAAAGGCGTCCAGCCGTAGAGGGAGAGAGAGAGAGCAAACGGTGGCCAGCCGCGTGTCAAACGGCGCGGCGTAATTTACGTCGATGCCTCCCGCGTCCGTTTATCCGTCTATTCATCTATCGCCCCTGGCTAACGTACGTATACGTATATATACGTATTCGTGGGCAGTATATACGCGAACGCGCGCCTATACATTCAAGAATGCGAGGGGAGGAATATGCGCGGCTATCTCGGGCTAACTGATAATAGCGTGAATGATGAGTAGCTATGCGCCATCGTATAGACACGCGTGCATGCGTACATCTATATATGCTTCTTTTCTACAGTCCACGTGTATGTGTGTGTGTGGGTATAAATCAGCGAGGGGAAAAATGAGAAGGGGGAATGAGAAAAAGAATTGGAGCGAGATGGCGCGGTAGTGATTGGGCGACGAGCGACGGCGATTTAAAGGGTAATTTGGACGGCTGCCACCAATCAATGCGGCGGACGATATCCCTGCAGAGAGAGAGAGAGAGCGACTTACGACACGTGGACGATGTGGCAGCAAAGCTATTGAGATATCCCCGAGGGCTATAGGGTGCAAGTGGCTTGGGGTAATGCGAGGATGAGGTGGGCGTGGGATATGGGATTTTTACGAGGCTTCGCGGTGAGATGAAGGGGCAACGAAAATAAACGTGGATCAGAGAGAGGTGAGGTGAATGTAGCTACGTATAGGTAGATGTGAATCATACTGATAAAGGAGGTGGACGGTGGACCGTTTTTGAAAAGTTGCAATTGGAATTTAGGATTTGGGGGTTCAGTATTGCGTCTGAATTGCTCGAGAAAATATGGTTTGATATAGTGATTTTCTTTACGGAAGAAGGTTTTGATAACGAATTTTGAATTCTATAATAATCAAAGTTTCAACCGAGCCGATGGTTTCGTTCGCAAATGAAATATATCACTTCAAGACGCGATATTACCACAGAAAACAGCCACTCGAACCATATTTCACGACCATAAACCTCGAACCTTTAATCTCCCGCAGTTTCTTCCCATTTTGTTTTCCAGATTCCCATCGTGATATACTACCAACTTTCTTTATTTTTTTTTTTATCGACGGCGCTTCTCGAACATTTTATTCCTTTTTTCTTTCTTTTTACTCCCGAGAATGACTCTCCGCCACGATTAATTTCGCAACATTAACTCCTCCGCTCTCCCGCCGTAAAAGCATAAAGAGGAAAAATAAAATATTTCCTCAGCGGGGCCATAACCAATATTTTTCGCGAGCATCGACAAATCATATACTTAATGCCGAAATCGAGGCCCACGCCGATCGTTACACGGTTCGCTCTAAATTATTGACCGCGCGCCGTCCATCGACATAGCGGCAGTTATAACGACGATCTTTCACCCTCTCTCTCTTTTTCCAGTTAGTTCTCTCTTTCTTCTCGGATAAATCTTCTGAGTGCCAACGTCACATCCTCTCTCTGACTGTAAAATCTCCGGGTCTCGTATGTATACGCATAGGTATACATAGAATTTGAATGCGAGCGCACGTACACGATAACGGCGATCATCGCAAGGATTTTTCCTTACGTGGGCCGGCATTAATCAAGCGAGAAAAAGCCCGCCCGCGCAGAAGTTTATCGTTCGCGGTGAAACGGGGATGGCGAGGAAATGAATGGGGAGAGGGGGGAGAACTGCGAGAGAAACAAAGAGAATAAGCCTCATTTTTCGCGGAACCCCCGTATCTCAGCCCATCCCCGCGGGCGAGTCTCGCTTTTCAAGCCAGTCGAGGAGAAAACTTTTCTCTCGCGCGCGCTTCGCGATTGCCTGTTGATTCGGAATCGAGCGAATTCGCGCGCTGTGGAAAGAGAAAGAGAGAGGAGAAAGATTTCAATAAGACCCAAATTGACAAACAATTTGACGATGTAAGGGCTGATGTGACGCTTCTTCGCCGTCGTCGTCTTACTCGGGGTTTTCTTTTCGCTCGTTTTGGGAGGGGAAAGAGAAGTTTGCAAACGGTCGACGCTGATGGCGGCTATGGAAAGTGGCTGTCGGTTCGCTGAAGGAAAAGTGATTTCATGCGATGTTTTAGCTTTTTATGAATATTATTGCTAAATGTATTTCGATTATTCTACATATTTTTTGTTTTGTTTATAGCGATTGAAAATACTTACATTTGATATCGTGTTTTTTTTATCAATAAATCAGGGTTGTAGAATTTTCGAATAATGCGAAAAGTAACTCATGATTCACTTTTGATTTATCAAAGGCTACATACCTAACATAATTCATTTACAATATCTTTTAGTTATAATACTTTTTGTAACCGTTTAGTTTTAATTCATTTGTAGAATGATTTTCAGAACACATCTTTGCTTTTTCATATTGTTTTGTATTTATAATTTACATCAATAATTGAATAGAAAGTTTTGAATAATTCAATAGTAAGAAGTAAATTTGGTTATCTTTAACCCGATAATTTAAATAATACATTAATTTTTGCACAATTCAGTAATTGAAATTACATTATAAATTATTTTATAAGTTAAATTTCAAATTAAATGTATTATTTGCAAGCCTGCAATAAAATATTCCTTTATAATTGTAAATTTTCAGTAGTCAGCCACTTGAAACAAATGAAAATTGACATTTATATTGTATACAAAATTCATTCTTCTGTGTATTTTAAAATAACCTTATCATCACAAAACAACATCACACAATTATTATTTTTCTTTTCGAAAAATAAACATGAAATTAAAGATCTTAATTCGTACAATATCACTTGCTCAAAACTAGTATATATTTTTCCATTTTTCAACCTTCGATATCTCATATATATAGAATTCTCAATTCTACTGCGATTCTCACTACCTACAACTTATGTATAAACCTACCGCTCGCTATATCCATTAAACAACCGTCAACCGAGCCCATCGAACATTCCCCAAAGCGCGCAGAAAACAAGATAAAAGCTCGGGAACAGAACCCAGGTACACATCTCACTTCACTCCTGGCAGAAATTTTTACGACGGATCTTCTTACCTCCCCCGCCACGGGAACACATCGCTACTTCCGCATTCAAAATCCCCGACGTATCCATTATCGAGCCTCAGCTTCTCTCTCTCCACTCTGCGCCATTAATTATTGATACAAATACGATCTCTCTCTCTTCGTCCGCATATTCCCCGGATACTACACGCTCGACGGAAGTCTCGCGCGCGCATATCGACCGGGACGGCAAAAAGTCTTCTCTCTCAACGCGGATCGCCCGGGGCGCCGTCGCCACGCCCTTCGAAATTTCGCGTCGTCGTGCGCGTAATTGGAGAACGCGCGGAAAAAACAGAGAGGGAGAGAGAGAGGAAAGCTCTGCTGGCCAAGTTTAAGTATAAAAGAAGAGAGCGCGTTCGGGATAACGAGCCAACTGCATAGCGCGGGGGGCTTTTGAGGGCGGCGGCGTCGGCGGCGGCTATGATTTAACGACATCGTCGGACTTTAATGCCTCGTTACGACGACGGACGAGAGAGGAGACGACGACGACGACGGCGAGGGCGAATAGGGGAGCGCGGAGGAATTACGGGCTGGAAGTACGTCTTTGAAAGAAGGAAATGACAAGGGCGCGCGAGAGCAAGCGGCCACTTAAGTATATATAGGTGCGTGAGGGAGGTTGCCGCTGCTATGCCCGCCGGTGCGTCCTAATGATTCGCGGCTACGGAAGGGTTCGCGTGGTCTTGGGGCGACGGGAAGAGTCGAGTGTGGGAATGTCGTTGTTGACGTTGTAACGCTCGTGTGTGTATATATATATATAGCCGTAGTTTTGCCCACAAATATTTGGGATTTCGACTTGGCGATGGGCGGTGAAGGAGGATACGTGAGCTGTCGTAATTTGAGAAAAAGGATCAAACATAGACCATAAGTAGGCGAAGATAAATTAGTGAATGAGAGCGTCTATAACGGTCGTAGTATAAAGTGAAGTGGGACGAATTTAATTAGATATAATGTTTCAAATTATTTTCATATGTATATATATAGGTATGTTTAATTAGTTGGGCGGATGTATAAATGCTGTATCTGTATTTGCTACAATTAACAAAATATATTGCCACTTATGAATATGTTAATTAATTATGTAATATAAAGCCACATACTCAAAAATTCATGTGAATTAACGATAGAATATTCAACACCATATTAATAAGGTTAATGTCATTTAAATGTAATATCGAATAAAGAGCTCTCGTGCTCATCAAATAAAATGAAATAGAAATGAACATAACATTAGGTGTAGTACGTAACCCTCACATGGAAAATGTAAAAGGTATCTCAGTATATGTTAATCAAGGAAACTGTGCAAAAATAATTCCCAGCAGATCTGTTAGCTGATATTTATACATTACGAGAATATGCATGCACGTTAATAAAAATCGCATTAAACAATCTTGGGTTTTCCGCTAATTCTACGTCATTAATTTCCCATTACGAAATAAAAATAAAAAACAAAAAACACGTTTAAAATTTCACCACTCCGACATTCTCACAGCACACGATCGCACCGACCTTCGTATTATTTTGTTCTCCATCCCCGTCACACGGCATCCACGCACGTGCCTACCATATGCACCAACCTTCCACTTCCTCTCTCTCTCTCTCTTTAATTTCAAGAAAAATCGCTCGCGATACACGCATTCCGCGCACGTTAAAATGCAATATTTATAACTGCCGCGGGCGGCAGCGGGCGACGAAACATAGATCGAGCGGGACGCGAAAGTAATTTTATTCTTCCACGGGGCCGTGGCGCGCAAAATGTAATCTTCCGTGTACGCGCGGCGCTGCTACGTGCGAAATGCCTCTTCGTTTCGTTTTTGCAACTGCGAGCGCGTGCCCGACGTGACGTGTGTTTCGACGCGTGCGCGCGCGCGTGGATGGAGATAAAAAAAAAAGGAGAGGCGCGCGCTATGCATAGGGTTTTTACTTTTTTTTTCCATCGTCAGGTGTATAACCTTGTTTGGGTTCGAATTAAAAGGGGAATTGGTCGGCGCGCGGTGCGCAACGTTACAGGGCTTTATTATGTAATAATGAAAGAGGGGGTTTAGAATATTTGACGGGAGAGGTCGATTTAATTTGGAGGCTGATGAAAAAATAAGCATTTTTATGGAAGTGCAGTGTGTTATTAACTTGGGATATGTAAAAATGTACTTTTCGATTTACTTGAGAGCGCATGCGTATAGACAATTATAATTAAAAATACAGCACGGTCGAATACTTTAGACATTAATTTCATGTTATCCGCTCTTAAAAAGCAAATTCTCTTTCTTATGTATATGGGTCGAGGCATATTTTGAACAAATATTTCGTGAAAACGCGAGAGCGCACCACGACATATTTTCGTCATATCTCGTCAAAATACACGCGTCGCCGATATTTTCAAAATATCTCAGCAAAAACATTTTCTTATTACAACGCCAAAATTCTCCACCCCTACGATGAAAAATACACGCACATATATAATAACGCGTAATATATATATGTTTAACATTTCAGCTACTTGAAAATATAACCTCGCATTCATTATACTCAGCCCCCGGCTATTAATCATACGACAGTAAATATAACTAAACGACTCGTCAACCGCAGAAATAATTAATCTCCCGGTCCCCAAGCGCAGACGCGACGAAAAAAAAAAATTTTTAAATCATATTTCACGGATAGGGAGATAGGGTGTAGGGGACGACGCGTGTACTAGAGGGCCGAGTCACAAACATACACACACGCACACGTGAAACGTACTTAATGACATGTTAAATAAATACGCGAATGAGCTACTAACGCGTGAAAAACGGCCAAGTACCATCAGCTCTTCTCCCCTTACACGAGCGTAATGTTTCTTCTTTTTTCTTTTCACGACCGACACCTCGAAAGTTCTCGAGCGGTTTATGTATACTGATTGCGCCGTGTGCATATACACGTAGGTACTTGGCGTGTATATGGCGTTAATTCGAGACTTTTTTGAAATGAATATGAGCGCGTGGAGTGCCTTCGCCAGGGCGCTCGTGAATGAGCGCCTATATATACACGTATACTCGCTGAAGTTGCGTTTTAATTATTAAGGGGGGTAGTAGTGAAATTCAAAAAGTGAATAATGTACATGTTTAGTGCAGAGTGGGGATGAGGTTTTCGCGCTACTTTGACGGGGGATGTTCTCTCGAATGTAATTTCATCAAGGTATATAACTATACGCGTCTTTTCATCGCTGTATACGTACAGTTCAAGCTATTTTAGTTTTATAGCGAATCTTTATTTTCTCTTCATTCAAACGTCGCGTTGTAAATATTGTACTATATACTTTTGACAAAGTTTCAAAGGAAATTTATTTTTTTTTTATGAATATTCTATATTACACGATAAGTGCGTTTATGCAATTTAATGATATATGGCAAACAAATCGAACAACGATATACAACGGCCTTCGCAGTGTTCAAAACCCAAATATATGTAACAGTTATTATACAGTACACAAATGCCGCAGCTAAAACATTCCCAGCCAGAATCCCTCAACTTCACCATTTATACATACTATAACCCAACAGCAGCATAGCCATAACCGCACACTTCCCCCGTCGTTTCTTCCAGAAAATAAATCCGCGGTCGCGAAGCTGCCCCTTTGAGCGTTTGCTCTCCCGCCTCTCTCGCTTTGCCACATTACACACCGTCGTCGTCGTCGCTCGGCGTCAACACCGCCCTGCAATTTCCACCGATCTTCCTTCTCCGTCTGGGAGGGCAAAAAAAAGTCTATAGCAGCAGCAGCAGTAGTAAGAAAGTCGCCGAAGAAATCACGACTACGTCTGCGAGCGCGCGACTGCACTTCCGGCTCGAATCCTTGACACCTGGCGCGGCGCCAGGTTAAGAGCGTCGACCTCTCCGAAATTATTGCGGCGCTGCCGCTGCGTCAGCGTCGTCGCCACCGCTCGCTGGCTGTTTGTTTTCCCCCTCTCGCCCGTACTTTTATCATCTCCTTATTATTCCACCCTCCCGCGAAGATTAACAGCCGCTCGACAAATGTTCCCCTCCACCTTAGGATTCTCTCTCCCTCTCTCTGTCGGAATCCTAGTAACGAACGGGGGAGAACGAAAAAAGCGAGGCCTCGGAGTTTCGAAATCCGATTAAGTCGAGTTCGTCCCCCCCGTCTTAAGCTGCTTTCCCGCGCGAAAGAGAAACTCCCTCCCTCCTCTAACGTCGTATATATATACAGCGCCGCACCGCGAATTTGACGAGTTTTGACTATGCAACGCGCGAGAAAATGCGCCAGTGCTATGTTGAAAACAAAGCGAGAAAAAATCCGCGACTAATTGTACGCACGCATGAGCCATTGTCGAATTAGCCTTGCTCTCGTTCAATTATCGATCAATCGCAGCCGGGCCGATTCGCTCGGCCGGACCACTCATTAGAATCGCGCGCGGATGCGTTCTTGGCAGTTCCGATACCACCGCTGCCCGCCGCGCGTGGCGTCTAGTTTCGAATTAGCGTCACTCCCTCGCTGAAATTCCATTACCCCCGCCGCCGACTGTACAGACTTAATTTCGGTGGCCGTTTGTCTGTCTATACGTATGTGTGTGTGGCTGGCTGGATGTACCGTTGGATAGTGTGCAGCCGCGACGGTGCCGATGGCTTTTAACGCGATTAAACGGCTCGAGTGCGCTGTGTAGGTATATATAGCAGTGTGTAGGCCAGCGAGAGAGCGATCTGTTGTTGTACGTGTATACGAGCGCGGCCGGGATTGCTGCGGCAACTGACTTCTTTGTCGATATAGGAGAGGTGGCTCTCTCTCTCTCTCTCTACCCCCTCCTTCCCCGTTTTGTTTGCGACGAAACGGGGTTACCAAGGCGTTGTAAGGTGGCTGTAAAGGGCGATCGCGGCGGGGAACGGTGACGAGGAGGATCGATGAAGAACAGGACAGAAAGGGAGCTTTTCGTTGTTGTTGTTGTTGTTGATAGTGAAGGAAGTATTTGCGAGATAAGAAAGTTTTGTGGATTGTTTCCAGGTTATACGTGTGGATTGAATTTTTGTGGGGACATCACTTACATGATGTAGATATGTCAGTAAAACTTTTATTTAGTTTTAAAAGAGAGAGAGAGATGTTCTGAGAGGTGAAGCATAATTAAAATATGCAATTATTCGGTTGTAGAAGGGCGCGAGGGAAAAGTCGCCAAAGTAAATGCGACAATGTACGCGGGCAGTACATTTAATTTAGCTAATAATAGCAAACATAAAAACACTGAGAAGGATTTATTTATATTTAATAAGAAAATATATTAAAAATGAACAGAGTAATATATTAACTATTATAATATCTCATATTAAATATTAATATCACATATTAACTATTAATATCACATATTAATATATATTAACTATAAATAAATCCTTCTCTCAGTGAAGTTAATACACTCGAGAATGAACATTTACACCGTTTCAGGATGTATATAATTTATGGATATACGTTACAATACATCTAATGACAACTTAAAACTACATGGTTGCATTAATTTCATGGAGCTTCCACTATATAAATATACTTCTTTAATATAATTTTAAAAAATTAATTATACTTATTATATCTTTATTTTTGCTATTAAAATAACTTGAATATTACCAAAATTGTAAGCTTCAGGGTTTCATCGATAGCATTTTGAATACATTAAAAATGTAAATTGGCATACAAATTTAGTCAGACGAAATGTAAATTAGTCATTACAGTAGGTATTACATGCACCCGTTTGATTAAAATGAAATATTAAATTCAACTAATTTGTATTCGTAGTCACCCATGCGTCAGTTACACATCGGATCGTTACTTATAACTTATTACGTGCAGGGCTAAAACATTGCATACTGTCCAATCCAACAATATTACCGTGTCAATCAATAAAATTGAAATGTAATAGCTAAATTACTACCTCTGGCCGGGTGGATTTACAGAAACTACAGCCATCGCGAGGTTGAGATTAATTAATAAAATAATGATCATTGTTTTATTACTAATTTTAGAAATTCCACAATTACGACTTTCATCAATTGCAATTCGAAACATCTGGAATAACATATTACACAGGCATTTTTTAAGTTATTGTATTTTTAGATGTTGTTATTGTTTTATAAAAATGTGCGAATCTCTAACAATAGCAATAACATTGTAGAAACTTTTGATTTAAAAAAACTTTTTTATTTGGTAAACTTTTATGATATTGAACTTATATGCAATTGAAAATCTCACTTTCATCCCTCACAAATCACAAAATCATCCCTGAAGATGCAATTTGTTCTTCATCGTTATAAAAAATAATTATTCAAGCATAATCCGAAAAATAGTTTACTACTATCCAGACCCTTCAAGTTGGCTCAGTAGTGACTGAAACCACCGGAAATCCGGATAAAACTTCGAGATTTTGTTTGATATTTAATTTAAAATAAACCTCTCGAAGTCTCAGACCCAGGCGATGGGCTACTCACTTGAAAAAATGGTGTGCGAATGATTGTAAAAGTAAATCGATTTCATGACGATTTCGAGTTATTTCAAGAATCATAATGAAATCAATTTAAATTGATTCTACATAAAATGTTACCTTTTTAAATTAGAGATTAAATTT
>UXGD01000299.1:0-69178 GCA_900474315.1 Torymus auratus
TTTTTAGTTCCGTTGTTTTTAAATTTCACTAATATTCTTAATCTTCATTTCGATTATTTTTAAATATCATTTGCATACGTACCTTAATATCCCGGGGTGCGAGGTCCTCGCAAAAAAGGGAGTTCCAGAGACTAGCAACGCAGTGAACAAGTCAATTATTTCAAAAACTTACTATTTTACATCTGCGCGACTTCTTCTTGAACCTCTAATTTTTTCAACAATCGACTCGCTCTTTGTCACATGTCTGCGTAACTCCAATATGATCAGGAATTTTAAGACAAGACAATAATACTTTTCATATGGACTGAAAAGACCAAGACAAGAAAGAAATTTTCAAGAATTTGCAAAAGCAAGACAATAATTACAGAAATATTGTATTGTCTCACTCTCGCGAAGCCCTACAAAACCATTTCTAGACTATATTATAATGTGAAAAATTCTTTTATTTCCTTTATACTTACACGAAAAAAATAGTTGTTTTACACAAGTTAAATCAAGTGGATAAGGAAAAAGTAGAAATATCATTGAAAAATCAGTAAAATCAACTTATTTTGAAAAGTTTTAAAGAAAAAAGTACTGTTTATTTGAAATGCATATCAAAGCATAATGCCAATCTTACTTATACTAATAAGTGAATTCTACTTTTTTTTAAAGCAGTCTACTGATTCTTATGAAAGTTAAATAAACTTGCGTTTATACAGTTAAATCAACTGTGTAAAATGTAGAATTATTATAATGAATATAATTTATTCTCATTTTTCAATATTGGACGAATTAGATGACATGTCAGGTATTTGACCAAAACGAACATTTTACATTTTTGCACCCTCCAAATCCAATATCACATTTGGGGTGTTCGTAATTTATTTCTTGGTAGTATATTTAGTATACTTTAAAGCCTTTCGTAGAATCTTTCTCAACGCATTTACAAAAGGAGAAAGAAAATATTCAGCTCAAAGTGGCCGAATTACCCCAAGCTACCTTATAATTCATATTTCCCCAAAATTTATAAATAAATAAAAATTATTTTATCCTGTTCAAACGATGCAAACTCCAGACGTCCATTCAATTTTCGCTCTATACAGCCTTTGAACCCCTAAAATAATTTTTAAAAGTTTGAATAAAAAAAAAACTAAAACCAACCCCATCCCCAGCAAGCACACACATCTAAATCCCGCAGCCATTATCCCCTCCATCCTCGCTTTATCCCTGGACCGTCAGACTTTCACTCTCAACCCACGTCCCTCTCTCGCTCTCTCTACCTCCATACCACGCGATGCTTCTTCTTCCTCCTCCTCTTCCATTCCCCCTTTGCCCCCCAACCTCACACCTTTGATGCACACGCGACTACGACGACGACGACAAGTTAAAATTCAGCGTACGAAAACGTGCGCTCGGGGTTTGAGAACCCCACGATCCCGCCACACAGCAACTCTTGCGCGCGCCAAAGGAATATAAGTGTATACACCGCGACAGCCGGCAACCGACAGAGTGAGAGAGAGAGAGGAAGGGTGGGAGGGAGAGAGGGACAGACGATCGCGTGTTGTGATGCGTCTCCACCGGTGGTTTATGGTGTAGTAGGTAGTGTAGCAGTCGCGTTAGGTGGCTCTCTCGCGGGGAATACAGATGCGAGGTGGTTGCGCGATGGCGTGTGTGCATGTTATATGTATGTATGCAGGGGGAGAGAGTGAGAGGGACGTCGCGGCGGCGGTGTTGTTTATGGGCTGCGGAGGATTTTAAAGGAGTTGTAGACGGGACCGGGGAAGTCGTTGTAATTTGGGGGGGAATAACTGATGTGTTATTACTTCACGAGCCACTTTTCCACATTTTCATTGGACTAAATCGAACGATTCTTTATTTGATTTTTTATATATGACTTTTTTTTTTTTTGAACGAGCATGTACATGTACAATGCGAAAGAATTTGCAATATTGCAAATGGACGTAGGTATTGTCATGATCAAAACCGACAAATTGAAATCCACAGCAATTCAACAAAATACCATCAGTCCAAACTTTCGATTTTCCAAAAGCCAAAAACGTCACTTTAATCGCCCTGTAGAGTGAAGCGATATTCAGCCAGCCCAGCCATCGAGGACGAATCGAAAAATTGTCGAAATCAAACAGAAAACAAATTTTTTTTCCCCTCACAAATCCACCCTTTTGCCAATACATACGCACGCCGCCATCAGGTAAAAAAAAATACCAAACTCATATCTCTCCCTCTCTTTCATTTGACACCTGCCATCGCTCATCACCAGCAGTCAATCCCCTATAACCCCTACCAATTGCCTATGATAATAATAATAATAATAACAATAATCTAATAATACATTGCGCAAACGGAAAAAGCAGCCAAGGATCAAAGCATCAGAGACCTCGACGTTTATAATATCCTGCGCGAGCCTAGTGGAGCAGGACCACAATAAGGGTGCGGGTTCGCCGTTCTGCCGTTCTCGGCGCCACTCTCGCTCCTGTCTCTCTCTCTCCCCCACTCCTACCTCTCTCTTACTCTCACTGGCTTCCTCGTCGTCCCCTTCTCTCTCTCTCTCACTCTGCCCCTTTCGCACATATATAGCAAGCGCTGTGCTCTTTGTTCCCCCTCTCGCTCGCTCTCTCGCAAACTTCCTTCTCCCTCGCATCGTGCGCGCGCGCTCGCGACCCTCGCCGAGGAGAGAGAAAGACGAGCGGGCGCCGGGCAGGCAAGCCGGCTAGCGTACAACACAGCTGCCGCACGCACACACATATAGTGCACACACACACCGACATAGTGCTCCCTCTCTGTCTCGCTCGCTTCATTCTCTCTCGCAGGCAGGCAGGCAGGCAGTAAGAGTCGCCGCGCAGCGCCGTCTAGTAGTCCCGTCGCCGCACGCGCATACACTCTGTGCGTCCAAAACCTCACTAGCTCTCGCTCCGCGTCGTTTTGTCCGTTTTTCTTCGAAAAAGTAATAAACGTAGCGAGGCCGATTCAATTATTATACAGAGAATAAGTGTTTGTGGTTATTGTGTGATACATACATAGGTATCAAGGAAATATCGCGTGTGTGCTGTATTACAGCGTTGCCTTAACGTTGTTCTTCGGGGCAGTATATATACATAGCTTGCACTTGAACGCGCAGACGGTGTGCGCGCGCGCGCTTCCGAGAGCTCATGTGCCGGCTGTGCGACGCGCAGGAGCAGAAGAAGAGGCTGTCCAGTAGTAGTAGTAGTAGCAGCAGGAACGTAGCAGCAGCAGCGTCGAGCCGAGGCGAATTTTCAAGATCAATCGCGTAATATACACGCGTTCGACGCCGGCCAGTGTGCAGTGTGGTTATATACTGTATAACGTTCGCACTGATCCGTGTGTCTGTGTGTCCGTAGTGTGAGCTCCTGCGAATATATAATTCGTCTCGCCGGCTCGATTACTCGACTACCCGCTCCGACATCATCGGTTTGTATTTTCTCTGCATATAGAATACTCTATACGACCCCGACTACATCATCATCATCATCATCTCCTATACTATAACTCTTTGCATGGCTCTCTCAACCGTCACCTCCTCTCTCCACTCTCTCCCGCTTTTCAATCGCGTCTACCACTACCTTCACCCGCCGCTACCGCCGCCGGTGGTTTCTCTCTCTCTTTCTCTCTGCCCGGCCGCGCTCTCCTCGCGACAATAATTGTGTGTATCTCTCGCTCTCTGCTCCATCCAATCGATACTCTTTCTTCCGCGCTCCTCTCCCTCTCTTCGTCTCTCTATATACGTCCTCGCGGCCCCCGCGAAGTCGCGAGTGCAAAGTTCGCGCGCGCCCGCGTGCATTAGGCACAAGCGAGTTCTTACTCTCCCCCTCCCACCGTCCACTCCTTTCTACCGTCGAGGAAATTTTCGAAAAGCACGCGAAGAAGAAGCTGCATTATTCGCTTGAGAGCTGTAATACGTATAAGAAGCCGAGCAAGCGAACGTTCGCGAGTATAGAGCATATATATAGGGAGAGAGAGAGAAAAGTTTTGCCGCTTCACGGTGCGCTGACCGTAAAACCGGTGTCTGCACACTTTTATACCCGCGCTCGCTCGCTCGCTCGCTTCACCTACCTATATATATATCTTACATATACCTACCTGCTACCTATAACATCATCTCCTGGCGCGAAAATTTTCAAACGACCGTTGTAAAAAAGAAAATCAGTATTATATAGCGCGTCGCGTCGAGCTTTTTTTTGTGTCTCTTCAAGACAACATTGTCTCTCTGGTTCTCTCTCTTGCTCGCCCTCCCCCACGATAACTTTTTTGTTTCGTTCTCCGGCTGCCTGCTCTCTCTCTCTCCCCCGTTCGACTCTCTCGCGCGCGGTTCTTTCTCTCCTCTCTCTCTCGCACCCGGCGCTGCAGCAGCAGCTTGTGCGCGCGCTTTGTTCGCGCTCTCCGGACAGCGAGAACGAGCGAGACAGAGAAAGAGAGCAGCAGCGTCTCGCCGCGCTAGTCAAGCGGCACAGGCCCGCCGACAGAGACAGAGAAACGACGCAGCAGCAACGCATACACACACACTGGTGTCTGTCTGTGTACACAGCACGCGCAGCTCACAATGTATGTATCGAAAGGAGCCGGTTCGGCGCGTGTGTGTGTCTGGCTGGAGCTCGCGCGCTTTGTTTGTTTGCTACCTTGCCTCGTCGTCGCTATCTCTGTCTTTCTGCTCCCTTTCGAGCCTACCTCCCTCTTTCTCTCGGCTTCGCCTCCTCCTACTCCTCCCTCTGCGGTGCATGCTGTACGTGTACACACCGACACGCTTGCATGCTCATACACATTATACACACTTGCATGACTGTATAATACGCTACACAGACTTATATATCTGTACACTCTATACTCACACATGCCCATGGCACTTATTTGATTTGCTCGTGTTCGTGACCTTGGAATTGGTGTTCAGTGTCGGAGAGTGTAAGGGATACCGCACAGCAGCAGCAGCAGCAAAGGACCGACATCGCGCACAGAGTGCGAGTGGTGAGAAATAGAGAGTGAAGAGAAGTTAAGTCTCGACTTTCTACCTCTCGTCCAGAGGACGACGAGCAAACTGGCAGCAGCAGCTACCCTGGCGGCAACCACTGCGGCGGCGGCGGCAGCGGCTACGAGGACCATGTTTCCATACACCACCTTCCCGGCTGTCGGGTAAGCTGCACAGACGCTTCGTGTCTTGCGCCCGCGTATAGACGAGAAAAAGACGAGAGGGACAGAATATACCTAAGGAAGCTTCCTGCTCCTTTCTTTCTTTGTGTCCTCGTCTTTCTCTCTGCGGGCGCAGCGCGCGTCGGTTAACACAAGCCTTTAATATGAATACGAGGACGACCGGCAGGACACACGAGCAGAGCACGCCGTGAATATATATGTATTCAGTTGTTATTATTTGCTTTTTTTCGGGGGAACCACTCGTCAGCTGTTCAGCCTGAGATTCGCTTTTCCGATGACGTAATAAAAATTGTATACGCGCCGTTATCTCTCTCCCCCGCGGAGATAGCATCGTCGTGTGTGTTACAGTATATATCGTCGCGTCGGCAGTGTTGTTGTATTGCGTGCGCGCCGGTTATGAGAATAATGCCACAGGTGTTGATTGTTTTATTAATGAGCGTTGCTCTGTCTGTGTGTATACCATATACGAAAGTAAGAGTCGCGGTTTAGTTCCCTCGGTCGGCGGGGGAAAAAAAAGTCGTTGAATGTATCTCTACCTTACAGACGTAGATGTATACGTGCGCGGCCCCCGCGTACAAGTATTAAAATTCATCGCGCGTCGTAATTTTTTAGAGACGCTCGCGTGGGTGGCTGGAGAGGTTTTAAGCGGGGCAAGTTTGAAAAATGTGGCAAATTTTAAAAGATCGTTTTTTCGTAATACCTAGCCGTTAAATTACGGGGGCTGATTAAAAGAGAAAACGAACGCGGGGGGGAGAGATGGGGCATTGAATTATGCGCGCGGCCGTATAGAAAACTTCATAAATTTCAGCTTTATCGGGGCGCGAGAGGCAATTATGCCTGATTAATTTTTCCCGGCGTGCTCCGCCCGCGATATAATTGAATATTTCGTTTCCACGTCATCATGTGTATACATTGTTTTTTGTTTTTTTCTCTCTCACTTTCACATTATACTCACTCATCGTCATTATTCTCTTACTCATCATCTTCATTGTCATATACATCATTTTTGTTTTTATTATACATAAATTAAGCTATCATTAGTACTATTATTATTATTACTATATTATTATTCCTTGAGTATACATAATCGGTGCAGTAGTTTTACATTAATTTTTACGGTAGAAGATTGTTTAGTGGTTGTTTGTCTACGGGATCAGTATTTACATTTTTTTACATATTATTATTATTATTACTATATATTTTTAATGTTTGCCTCTATTTGAAAGAGTAAAAGTATACAGCGAGAGCCTAATCGCCGGGATGAGAGAAGTGGATGAAAACGAGAGTCGAGGGGATTACACGTTTTGATCGACTCTCCTTTTTCTTCCTTATATATAACAAAACACACGCGTTTGCTCTCCACAATTGGGCCCCGGCGATTCCGCTCCTCTATGTGAGGTTGCAATTCACATTTTTATATGTACATTTCTGTTTTTTTTAATTACTCATTTTATATTATATATCTATATGTGTACAAAGGTAATAACGTAATTATGTGGCTCGATTATATTGGTAATTGGTATTGTATATTTAACGATGGCGCCAAGGTGGCACGCTGTATCACTACTACTACTACTACTACTACCTCCCTCGACCCCCCCCCAACAACGATCGCCCCCATTATCAATGTTTTATAAATAATTATTAACCGCATCGATTACCGCTATCCTGGCTGAACGATATAACGCTAATAACTCGAGATTGCGCGCACGCGTACAACTATATACACGTGTATCATATAAACGTTTGTTTACCTTTTCTCTCTCCTTGTACTATTATAATATCTCAGTGTGTTTACACGCTCGTGGCAAAACGGACAGCTCGGAAGCGGCGCTTTGGCGAGTAGCATTTGCATATCTCTATACTTATCCGAGATTCTCGAGTGTACGAAACCACGCTATAGCTAGTTCTCTCTATATACTACTTCTTTTTTTTCTGATGCCGCTGCTCTGAACCATGCGGCAGAGGTTCGCGCGCGCGCGCGGGCTAAAATGAATTTATACTTTCTCCCGTATTAGAGGCTGATCTTTCGCATGAATAATCGCCGCGCACTGCCCACTTTGCGCAAGTATGCAAATGTTTGAAAGTGCGCGCGTGCAGCTCAAACTCCGCGTATACACATATATGTACGTGTGTGATTCCGATCTGTCCGGCTAATAATACTTGAACTTTTGGCACTTTTGCGCGCACTCAACGTCCCCGAGATACATGCGAGGCGAAATCATCGTTTCGACTATCCGCGCGGCGATATGTCGTTTAATATACGGTGTGTATACTTTGTCATCATTTTAACTGGTATTATAACATTGTACATTAGATAATGGCTTGTGAAATAATAGCATACTTTTGTTTTCATTGCTCTGTATACTCTCTCACTCTCGCTCTCTCTCTCTCTCTCTCGAGGGTTACGTGATTGTTTATTCCCATATATTCACACACACATTATAGTTGCATGCTTCAAGCAGAAACGCGCCACTCGAGAGATATGCATATATCGTCGTTTTACTACTACTACTACTACCACGTACATGCGTACGTTATATATTTATTATATTTAGCGTAGAATAATAATCTTTTTGGCGTATACACTCACACACTCACATATAACATCCTGATTCCCTCCTCTCCCGTACTACTGTTTTGACAATGTTGAAACGGCGCTTTGCCGGTAACTTATTTATCTCTTTCGGGTGAGACGACGACGACGACTACGACGAGAGGCCAAAGTGTGCATCAACGCGCTCCGGAGAACTACTTTGCCACGCTCTTGCACTCACTCTCTCTCTCGCTCTCGGGGGAACTTTTAATCTCGGGATTTTGCATAAACTTTCGTGTACATGTGTCTGTATGGGTGTGGGCGGTGGTTCACCGCCGTGAAGTTTTGTCATTTTGGCCTCCTCCGACTATATATATTTATACGCTCCTTTTTAACCCTCTAAGACTCTTCAATTTCCCATTAATTCCGAACAGTCGTGCATAATACGACTTTCGTATTTTTCTCTCTCTCACTCACTCACTCTATATCTATGTCTATGTCTTTGTATAAGAGCAGCGACCGAGTCGTTGCCAATTAGAAAGCATTATTATTGACTAATTCGTAGTGACTAACAAATTCTTGTTATTATTATTATTACTATTATTATTATTTATTTGTTATTATTATTGAGACGTAGTTTATTTGGTAGTTGTTATATATATCTTTGATATTGCCTGAGATGATTAATTCATTCATTAACTATAGTGACAGTACAGTTATATTCACGTTAGATACGAATACCTTTTTGTATATTCTTCTTTAGAGATCGACTTTAAAATCTCCAATGACTTGTACTTTCAGGTTATTCAGGTCTCTATACGCTACGGACTTTTTTCTTTCAAGACTTGTCTATGAGGATACACTTATATAATAATGCCTAATATATAATATATACGATATATAAATATGTGTGTGTAAATAAAAGAAATATTTGGTGCAATAAAAAGAAAAAGGAAGTTTTTTTTTTCTCTCACAACAAAAGACATGTAATAAGTACGAGTATATAATGAATATATTGAACGAGTTATTTGAATATATCTAATATATTATTAAAAACGCTCGCTCGATGCGCGCACATATCGACTTGTCTATACGACGTTATCGGCGAAAGCCGTATATAACTCACCGATTCCCGCATCCTTTCTAATTCTGTAAAAGTACATTTCGACACACTTCTACATACACACACATACATACATGCACACAGATAGACACTGGCTACCGATCTCATCCCAAAATACCTTCTCCTCATAGACACTGTATACCACGCAATAAATTTCAACGCCTTATCTGCGACAATTCATTAGTACAGCTCCCGATTCTCTAAATATAAACATCGCAGGGCACACGGCGCGCGTATATAATACACACAGGACATTGACTCAGCTCACCTCGCGCGACGAATTTCGCTATGCGCGCGAGGCTGGCGACCGGTCGCCACGCTCCCAGCGCCCACATCCTTCTCTCTCTCTCTCTTTCTCTGGTTCACTCCCACCCGGTTACAAAACATTTTCATTCGATTTTTTTTTATTCACTGTCTCTCTCTCTCTCGAACTGCTGCGCAAACGCTTTCGCTTTCGCTCGCTCGCGTTGCGCTGGATCTAGATAACCGGCGGCGAGGCGAGCGAGAACGGCGTTAAACCGCGAACGAGCGGAGCTCGACGAAAATTCAAATGGCCCGAATAAAAAATCGGGCTAAGCCGAGCGAGAGAGAAAGAGATAAAGCGAAAGGGGGGGAAGTGGAGCGAGAGGTCGGAGGATTTTCGAATGAAAAGAGATGATGATGGGTAAGTCGGCTCGGTCGCTGCTCGCGCTCTAATCTTTTTCGACCTCATGCGGGGGAAGTGACATTGACGGTTTATAACAAAAAAGAAAAAAAAATAAGGTATTCCAGCGTTGGCTGCGTGCGTCTTTTTTTTTATTCTTCCTTTTGTTCGGTATGTATAAAATTGAAATCTTTGTCATTGAAGTGTAATTGAATTGACGTTCGATTTTCCATTACATCGATATAAACGTTATATATATAAAATAATACTACAGCTAGCACGCGACAAAGAAATCATAACGCTTTTAGACTAATGCGCGAACGCGCGTTTTAACGCGATTTGATCTCGCGAAGGACATTAAATTTTCAATACACCGCGCGCCGCGGTTTTGAAAGATAACAGTTCCATTTCCTCGTGCTATATTCTCCCATCGTATTTTTATTCCTCTCTCTCTCGGCACAGCGCGCACACATATACTCTATACAACAAGTACAGCACGCGCGTAATTGCTCAATTGAACATTAAACGTTACAACGTTTAATTCAAACCTCGCGTCATCGTCCGTCCACTCCATCACCACATAACTTTTCCACGGCGTATTCATCTCTCTCGACAGAAAAATAACACAGCGTGCAAAAAGCTGTATACTATCGTACAGATACACACTATATATACTATACACGAAAAAAAAAGACGCCTCGTCAGCAGCGAACCGAGCGGCAAGGACATACACTCTTGGTCGTCATTACTACGTACACTCGTGAATTTCGGCATAGTCCCTGCGTATACAGCAAGCAAGAGTGCGTATAGTAGTAGCACACGCCATGTACAATGGGCAATCGAAGGGGAAAATTCTCGAAAGCGATCCGCCGTGTGCGGCTGCTGCTGGGTTGCCAGGGGCAACGCGTCGAACAAAGAGAGGAGAGAGAGCGCGTGCGCGATCTGGAGAACGCGCACGCACGAGGGAGAAGAGTGTACGAGAGCGTGTAGTAGTGTGCGAAGGGAGAGAGAGAACGAGAGAGGGAGAGATAAATGCTCTCGGCGGTCGTGACGATTTTTGACGATGAATTCGGAATGAGCGGGACGACGGCCGTTTTTCTAGCGAATTGGCCGAAAAGTGAAAATTAACGTGGCTGGCTGATATGAGGATAATGGATGGTTACTGTTGGTAGGGAAAATTAAATTGCAAAAGTTTAATAGTATTTATTACTATAGGATATTCAAGACGCTTTGTCGTTTCCTCTTTATATATACGGATTGACTTGTATAAGAAACCTTAAATTACCTATACAGCGACGCGGCTGACGCAAAAAGCCAGCATCGAACGGTATTTTTATATCCCGGCTCAGTGCCCGCGCAAAGCGCGAAACAATGAATGAGAGCAATTTTACGAC
Organism: Torymus auratus; assembly: GCA_900474315.1. NCBI lineage: Eukaryota > Metazoa > Arthropoda > Insecta > Hymenoptera > Torymidae > Torymus > Torymus auratus. The sequence continues at coordinate 10,857 of UXGD01000299.1, forward strand.
GGCAATAAATGCCGTTTCCCGGTGAAACGTTGTGTCCCCCTTCCTCGCCGTGCACAATGATGGGTCCAATTCACTTAGGTCACGGTTTCGCCCGTGTAAGAATTCACCTGGTCAGAAAGAGACGAAAGCGAAAAGCCGGAGCTTTGCACTTGTGCGCGTATATCTATAGAGAGGCAGGTAAGAAAGGCATTATTGACGAATGCAGGTAGTGCGCGCGCGAAGGGGGCAGCCGCAGGCAGCAGCTCTACCTACGCACACCGCTGCAGTGTTGCCAGATTTTCGCTAAGTGCCGGTTGTGTGTATATATACAGGGGGGGATACCCTCGTCGTCGATGACTGTGTGTGTCTCGGTCGAGCGAAATTTCAGCGTTCAGCAGTTTCTCAAAAGTTGGGGGTTAAGTGATTTTTTTTGATTGATTGTCGTGCGGTAGGATGGATGATTTTGTATATATAATGATAAATGAATTGCGAAAAATTGTCGTATAAGAGTGAATGAATAATAAACGAATTTGTTTGTTCAATTATTCGTATATATTTTAACGCAGAAGAATTACACATTTCCAACGAACATTCTAAAAATCAGAGCCGCCGCGCCCAACAGCAGCGTGTCTCATTGTCACTCGGCAGGAAACATTCCGCATAATTTTGGGAAAACTCGACGACACGCGAGCTTCACGGTTTTTGGCGACGCTGTCCGACAAATATCTGGCAACATAGCTCTCTTCTCTCCCTCCCATTCAACTCCTTGATCTCGCCGGCGACGCAGACGAAGACGCGCGCACATGTCGTCCCGTCTGCTACTCACGTAACTACTCTCGGAGACGTTGTCTTTTAACTTTCCGTTATTGGCGTTTAATAAACTGTTTTGTTTTCATCAACCGCGCTATTCTGCTCTCGCTCTGTTCATTCGCGATCCGCGCGCGCGAGCCAATAAAACAAAGTGGAACGAGACCAAATCACCGGCGAATAGACGTTATTTTTAGCCTTGTATTATTATATTAATTCAGTTGTACAATTAATCGCGGTGATTATCATTTCGACGTCGGTTTCTCATTATATTCCACGCGGAAAAGAACGCACTGATAAATCAATCGAAATTAGGTGCCCGTCGATTTTCTCGGACCGAGAGAGCCATTATGTATATACGCGAATTTTCGACACGAGAGTATTTGTTGACGCTCTTAATGGATTGCCGGCGTTATCGTCCGGTTACATGCCCGCGCGCAATATTTTATTACACGACGAGAGCGACACAGTGGCGCGCATCGTTTCTCTCTTTGTACGAAAAAGTGTCTATCAATATTTGCATGGAATCGAGAGAAAGAGGGAATGGGGAATGGTTCTTATTAAATTGTATCAATATTTAATTCCATTCGCGAATGTTTGGACTGTCAGCACGGCGCGGAACGAAGTTTAATATAATAAGAACGTCGCTGTCGGGGTACCTAATACCAGGATTGCGATTGAACGGCGCGACAGCGTTGTCTCTGCTATATAAGCATCAACGGCAGAGTACAGTCTTCTTCATCAGTGCGCATCCGAAGCTCTCGCCGAAGAAATAATACTTCCAATTTGCGAGATCACGCAGCACCAGCAGCACTCTATTTAACGATCGGAGCGACTGTGTACGCCGTCTGCTTCTCGTACACGCGGAGCAGAGAGGATCCACCGATAAGTCAGCTTTTTTCTTCTAATACCCACTCACTCAAACCCGAGAGAGTTATTTTTGAACGATTAGCACGCGACGCGGATGCAGCAGCAGAGTACAGCGCAGCGAACCTTTACGACGTTGATCCTGGACAGATCAGTGCAGCGCGCGGCGAGAGATCGATTGGAGAAGGGGGGCAAATGGAAGGTAGTAAACGAATCGCAGGAGCGCCGGGCTTCCGGATTAATTACAATCCGGCGTGCCGGCAACAACAATTCTACCCCAACCCCTCTCTCTCTCCAAAACAAAGAAAACTCAATTTGGAGCAGAGCGAGAGAGAGTAAACGTCTCTGGACTGCTGTATATAGCGACGTAAGATAGAAACGGAGAGATATAGCCGACGAGGGAAGGAGGATTCTCGTGGAAAAACTCCTCGCGAGAAAGGGAACGAGTAGAGAGAGAGAAAAAGAGGAGAGACATGGAAAAGAGGAGGAGGAAGTTATGCTGGGCTAGCGCGAGGCTGACACACACACACACACACACTTATATATACACCGAGGCGTCTGGAGACGGCACGGAATCGTACGTACAAGTACATCTTATATATCTATATAGACGCCTGATGTACGTACAACTTGGGCGCTCGCGCACAAAGACAGACGACGCGTACACACATACACTATACTCACACAGATACAAAGTGAGAGAGACAGCGCAGCTCGAGGGGGAAGGGGAATTCGCGGCTCGCGAGGAGTTCGAGGAACTGCGAGCGCCCGCGAGGTCGCACGTGCTCTCTCTCTTGCTCTCTGTCTTGCTATATACACATCCTTGGAGTTTTAGTCGATCGAACGCGCTCTCTCTCTCTCGCAAGCGCGCGCACTTTTCCTTTCCGGCCCTTCCATCTCCTCCTACACACACATACGTACATACACGTTTATATATACATACTCTACATGTATACATGTGGCTGTGTATAAGCGCGAGCGCGCGCTCTCGGATTCAAGGCCGGGAGAATTAAGCCCTTCTTCGTTCTTTCTCTCTCGGGCGTCTGCGGGAGAGCGCGGAAACCGGACCGCTTCTTGCGGCCACCTACTTTTTTTTTCTTCGTCTCTTTTCTTTTCACTCCCGACGACGACGACGCGCAGGCCAGATGACGACGACGAGGCGGTCGTTGTCTGTTATCGAGATCATCGTCATGGGAGTTTCGAGTGAGTGAATGCTGCTGCTGCTGGCTTGAGTCAGCAGCGGTCGCTTTAAATCGGTCGTAATTGGAGCAATTCCGTGAGCGGCTCCTCGAGTTTTAGAGGATTACAAGCTGATGGCTGCTCCGCGCGCGGAGTAATGAATTAGCGTGAGATTATGATTGTTGCAGCCTCTCGCACGATTCGCTCGCTGAATGTTTAATTGGAATCGATATAAGGAAATAATTCGTCGGAATAAAATATCGGAAATAAGGTACCTTTCTTACCGAACGGCGCGGTTAAATAAAATATGCAGAAAGTTAGTTTAGTTAGTGACTTTAGACACCGGGTTCTGTAAGTTTGATCCGTTTAACGACAACTTGAGTAGAAGATTTTAGTATAACAATTTGAATGCGCAGGTGTTTCGCACTCGCAGACTCCCGGGGCAACAGGTTATACATTGTATTTGGATAACGAGGTAGAGGCGCGATTTTGGGCGAGACTATACGTACCTACGTCTGTCTGCACACAGTTGGAAGTTAGTTTACAGCTTTATTTTTCGTTGCTCCAACTTTAGCTTCGCGTCGGTTACCGGTTACACCTCGCCACAAAATCAAGCATCACCGTTAATATTCAAACTTCTACGGGGTATCATTATACACTTTTATTATTATTATTCACGATAAAAAAAAAAGAATTTACAACTTTCTCCAGCAAAACAATGACGATATAGTCCGCGAACACAACCACCACGCCCCGTCGTAACGCATAAATCAGAATCCGCAGGAATCCATTATCTCGAAATCAATTACAATATCTGGGAAGTTAATCTCTCCTCGACTTATGCAACTCTCTCTCTCTCTCTAGCAAAATGCAATCCGATCCACTGCTCGCGTATAACCCGGGCGCTCCTCGAGTTACCTATACATGCACACCGATTGCGCAACTATCTCTCTTGGTGGTGTAGCTTTTCGCGCGGCTGCGAAATTTCCGCTACTTCCTGGGGAACACGGTGATGATCTCAGTCTCGTCGGGCCCGATCTCGTCTGTCTCCTGGCCGTTCTTGTCGAGCATCGGCTCGCCGCGCATCAGTCGGTAGCGGTTGTCCAGATGGATCGCCGGCTGCCAGTCGTACGTCTTCATCCACTGCAAAAGCACGAATAGAAGAAGAATATTTACCACAGTGTGTATAGAACGATAAAAGGGGGAGCGATATAGATAACGGCTTTATAATCCGTTTCCTGCAAACCTCATATACGATATATATACATGCGGAGGCGATACGAAATATTGAAAAGTATCGGTTTCCTTTACCGCTCGCTCGCTCGCGAGAATGTTTACAATCTCGGGGACTATGTACATGTCATACGAGAAACGCCACCATCACCGTCGCTCGTGGTGTATGTTTTCATCGTGGCAGATTAAAAAATTCTCGCCGACCGCGTACGATGTCGGCGTGTTGGCTTTTTGTTAATTAAATGTATATGTGTAACGTGGAAATTCCACCAGCGATCGAACGATATAATAATAGCGAGGATCGCGCTTTCGGAGACACAATCGAGTATCATAACTCGGTACACTTTTTATATAGATCGAATTAGAAAGTTCCTTTTTATTAAAGCGCGCGATCTCGATCCAGTGAATGGCCCCCCGCTGATGGATTAGATGGAAAATAAAGGAAATGTCCATCCGAGAAAACTAACCATCACAATTAATCACATTATCAGATCAATACGCTGAGCAGCCGCTGTTCCCGCGAAAATCCCGAAGATAAAACAATTTCCACGAAATACCACGCGCAGTCGGTCGGAGCGAGGCCCTCTCTCTCTCCCAAAAGTGATTTTAATGCGAAAGTCGATAAAGCCCCCATTTTTCGCGCGCGCGCGCATGCGTCATCGCGAAAAGCCTCATAAAAAAGCGAAATAAATCTCTCGGTCCCGCGGCCAGCGATATTTCACACACGCACGCGGAGAAAGAAAGAGAGTAAAAAAGCACAACAGCTCGAGCCATCATCGATAGGTGCGCATAACCTCTCTGACTACTCCCCGGAGAGCTTGCGATTAAGGATGCGGCGACGTCGTCGCTTACCGAAAATCTAGCGCGAGCAGAGAGAGAGAGAGAGTAGACACATACTATGTACAGCGCATAAGCGGCTTACGTCTCCGTGCGGTAATCGACGAAGCTCTCCTCCTTCGCGCTGGCACCCTAAGCTCCTCCTGACAAATTCATGCAGCGCGCGCACGTGTATTCCGATAAAAGCTCTCTATACTCTCGCTGTCGGGTCGTGGATTTATAAGTGAGCCTCGCCCGCGCCGTCGGTAGTGATTATTATTATTGTTTCGCAGGGATTCGATACCTTTTCTCCATGTGTGATGGTTTCAGAGAAGAATGAAAGAAAGAAAGGACGGAAAGGTTATGTAAAATTTATCGGAGGGTCTCATCATGTGAACCTTAACGGCCGTCCGTCCGTCCCTTTCGCCCGCTCCTAACTGATCTTATTATTGTATTGTGCGGGTAAATATTGAATAGGTCGATGACAACAACGACGGGCCGGTAATACACGCGTCGCCCTAAAAGTGTAATCCCTACAAGACGTTTAATTAATAATCAATCACACAGTGCGGAAGCTACGCGCCCGCTAAACTGATCACCGCACGGCCAATCATGTCTAACCTAATATATATATATATCACGGCGCGGTAAGCCATCGGCTTACAAATAATTAACCTCCCCCCGAGTAACGCACACCTCAGCTTCGCGTCCAAGTCAACGTACTCTCACTCGAAAAAAAAGCGAACGAACGGTTCTGCGGAATCACTCGGTGCAAACACGAAATAATGCACTTTGCCGTCGCTCTCTCTCTCCGCACGGCGGAGGGCGCAAATCGAATTACGTCGTTAGAAGCCGCAGCAAGGACGATCCGGAAACCCCGAAAGCTCTCTCTCTCCGACGCTGGTAATCTAACGCGCGAGCTAGCGTGGCGTCGGCGGCCTAAATGAAGCTCGAAGGTCTTCCTATCCTACGCCCTCTCGCGATCTCCTCTTTCGTACGGTTTCGCCAGCCCCGCGCCGGCACGTAGATATCGGATGCGCGCGGGTGTAATGTAGCCGGCGACGGGATTGACTGGACACGTTCGACCGGATATTAAGCGCGTTCGCGTCTGTCTCTCGTTCTGATGCGAAATCTGCTTGTATATATATGGGACGGCGGGCGACACGGGCGGTAATCGTTTTCTCTATGGTTGCGATAAACAGATGGTAACGGCAAGCGACGCCGGTTTGTATGTGTGTACCGTAATAACGCGGGTTATATTATGTACGAATCTTCGTATAAAATTTCCTTCTGTAAGTGTAATAATATACATGGATTTACTTGTGCGCATCTGCCTCGATCGCGTTACACATATAAAGACCGCTAATTCGTATCCCCGTGTAAATCCTTAATTACTCGCGTCTACATAATACATCAAGCTATAGTTCCGCGTACAAAAGAAACATTTGAAGTACGTCGCTTGCTCGGGGGGGAAATTTCTAGGGAATCCCAGCTTTCTCGCGACGCGAAAAGGTTTCCCTCCTCTGTCTCTCGCACACCACGTTATATATCCAAGAATTTCCTCCCTCATAGAATCTAAAACTCTCTCACACAGTATACACCCTCTTCTCACATTCACACGTACATATACGCGCATTGTCCTGACGGTTTAATCCCGCTGACTCGTCCGTCCCTAGTATCTATCGCCTCCCACTACGTGTAACCGTTCTCCACCCTCACATCTACCAATCGAACATTTATTAATGCGGCCAATCTCACCCAGTAGACTCCATATCCTTCCCACCCTCATCGGAAGAATTAATTTTCGCCCCGCGCGCGCGCGAGGAAGGAAAAAAAACGTCTACTGCTGCGTCAGCGCGGTATAGGCTTCGGCCTGAATTCATTTTTCAAGGCACCCTCGATAAAACCGAGCAGCAGTAGCAGCCTCGGGGCTTCCAAAGGAGAGAGAGAGAAAAGTCTACAGTGTGATGTGTATAAGCGAGGGGGGAGGAGTAGGGCGGTACGGTAGCAAACAAGTCTCAATTTCAGTCGTCCGGAAATATCGTTTTCTCATTATGGCCGATTTCACGGGAACCGCGCGGAAAGCGAACAGTAGCAGCAGCGTGGTTTTTAGGCCGCTCGGTAAGAGTTTCCGGCCGAGAGAACGTAATTGTAGCGGGTGACGGTTTTTTATGGGGTTTCCGAGCGGGGGGTGCTATGTTTCTTTTTTTTCTTCGCCTATAATACGTTGTAGGGGGTGGGGTATAATCCGGAACCGCGACGGTGGCCTTATGGCCGTACAAATTAGAGACGCTTGTAAGACGCGTGTAAAAAGGGAGTGCGAATAAGGGATTTCACGTTTTATTCATGGATAAAGATTAACTATATAGTAGTATATAAAAATTGCATCAAGCTAACACAATCAGATATAGAGCTAACCTACTATGTGTATACAGGGAGTGTAGCTGTTATCCTCCCCGCGGCGAAACACACACACAACAACAAACGGCATTGACTCGTAAAATTAATCTCTTAGCCTCTCTCTCTCTCTTTCGCCCTCCCCGAAAATCTCACCGACTATACAACACCAGCGCGAGATAAAGCTCCTCTCGCCGGCCGGTCGCGCGAAACTGTTTCCGCTTTGGCCGAGGGAAAAACCATCGAGCTAAAGATGAGCTCAAGAGATAAGGAACAACAACTCGCTGGGGGAGTCAAATCAGCAAACGGGAGCGCTACTTTCTTTTATTCATTATTGATCGGTGGCCAGAGAGACGCGAGCTCTGTGAGAAAGAGAGACCGTCTAAATCTTTTCACGCACGAAGGAGAAGGAGGATGGAAAAGAGTATGTGTGTGGGTGATGGAGTGGAGAGTCACTCTAATGGATTGGAATGTCACTCGCACGGCGGAACGAAATTCCGCTTTAAAATGTTTAGGGCGAGAGGGAGGGTGGGTGAATCGGGGGAGAGGCTACCACGTGGGTGTAGAGGGGAATTCGGAGGTCGCCCGAGTCGTTGCTAGTTGCGAGAGCTGGTCCTTTTTCAATAAGATAAAGGTACAATGAAAAAGGATATACCCTATCCCTGTGTTTATAATAGCCTATAAGTCTGTTTATTCAACAAACAAAATACTGTGCACATGTAGAGAAAAGTATCGCGTCCAGCATCATATGTTTTAATAAAACTTGAGAATCTGATGAAAATTCCGCGGGCCGTTTCTCAATGTCTGATAAAAGTTAAATTGAACTTTGTACCTCTCACACACTCTCTCACTTCAACGCTTCGTATTTAATATTAGAACAAAGCCGATAGTTTTTATCAGATGGCGAGAGGTGCGCATCCTTGAGCTTCTCTGACGTTCATTATTATAATACGTATACGGGCGCAGGTACACGTTGGACGAGCGGCCAAAACAAATAAAACGCGTAAGTAAATTAATGTCGTGGATTTCGCGGAATAACCTCGGCGCGGTATATATAAAAAATCTGTCTTTCGTTGTGCACTGTAACCGTATGTGTACAGCTTTAATGAAACGTCATTAGTTGATGAACTTGCAATAACACATACACACACGTCGTTGCGCGACTGCGGCTGAAACATTGTTATTATACGGCGCGTAGCATTTACCCGCGCTGCATTAGCTAATAGATATATATACAGATGGAAAAGTCGTATTCGTCGAAGACGTAAAACCGATTTCGAACTTTTTGTTTGCGAAGAGTGCGTATATATAGGTAACACTGTGTAGTATACCTATACGAGACGGCTCGAAAAGTTGGGAGGACGTGACGTGACGCTAGATATCGTAATGGAAATGTTCATTGATTGGCCTATTATTCTAACCGCCCCATTAACAGTCTTGCGAAGTAAAGTTTCTTGTCTCTCTCCCGCCTTTCTCTCTCTCTCTGCATTTGAGTTGGGACTCGAGTGCAAGAGAATTTATAATACATATAACAGTGTTGGCACGCTCTGCTTGTACGTTTTGTAGGACAGATATCTACGTAGCAAAATAACATATTGTGTACGACGAGCGAGCCTCTTTCTCTCCTTTCTCCCTTTCTTTTTAACTATCTCGCGCCAATAAATTACCAAAGCGTGAAGCTTTTTTGTCCGGCTGATTTTGTCCTTGCCGATAACTGCCGCTAGAGACTTCGTCGCTTTCCTCTGCGTCCCACCAAATCGTTTTTAATAAACTCATGACACGATGGATATATTTATAGGGGGAGGGCGCTTGATAAGTTGTAAAGTATCGCCGTAATAATAGTTGGTTTCATGGACGTTGCGAGATAAAGACACGCGAGTTTCGAGATATACGATGACAGTCGAAATTCTTTTGATGTTTAGTTAACGACACACACGTTGTTACGTGTATTACGAGGAAAAAAACGCGGATGATTAGTTAAAATCGTATAGCTGTAAAAATGTGAATTATGGGGGACTCTGGAGTTGAGAAAGTAATGAATGAGTTGTTTGGACCGTAAAATGAATTTTTTTCTTTTTTTTTCGTCGTCGTCGACAGCGCTTAGATTTTTAATCGGTCGAAAAAAAAAAGTCTCTACGGCGCTCGGTTCGGATAAAACGGGTTTTAACGATTGTTTGAACTACTTTTACGCGTAAAAGGTATAGAGCGAACGAAGAGCGTTTAGAAAAAGTGCTATTTAAAAGAGATAGATACAACGTTTCGAAACAAATCATCACATCGAGATTGAACAATGAATTTTTTACTATACACGGCGTAGTTTTTTCCAATGAAAATATCCGTGCGTTAATTCCTCGGGTATATAACAAGTTTCTCAGAAAATTCGCGTCTAACAAAAGGAGAAAAAAAGAGCCCTGCCGCGAGTAAATTCCAATCGCAACACACGCCGCGGTTATATAGAAACACAGGGTCAACGCCTTCGGTGATCGCGCATACATATACTCTCTATATAGCCTTACGCGTTTACCCACCAAGCGCTCGCTCACACAGATCCACACACGTACACAGACGAAACTTCTATTCATTCAAACTTTTGAATATCTCCTCAAAAACAAACAAGCATAAACCAACTTGTAACGACGTCCATTTCAATTTTGCGCCCACGCAACAACGTTTCATTTCGTTTCGCGAACGATGCATTTCCTCTCCTGAGAGTCGCGTATAATTGCACTCGCCTCGCGCGCGAAAGTCCGTGTTTCTTGTATACACACGCGAACCTATACGGCCCCGTGAATTTGCAATTTTCGATACACTCTCTCGCAGAACTGTATCTCTCACTCTCGAGCGACTGCGCGGGCGGCGGCGTCTCGGATCGTAAAGTCAGTCGCGCGAGTGAAGGGGGGCGAGAGCGATGCAAAAAAGCGCGCAGACTGTAAAATAATGCGGCGTTTGTTGTCTGCCCGAGTGCGAGGAGTAGGGAACCCGGAGAAAAGGAACGCGAGAGAGCGCTGAGGAAAGGAATAAGGAAAAAACAGGAAAAAGCGAGCGCCTAGCGAGCGAAGGAGAAAGATAAAAAGGAGAGAGAGAGAGGAGAAAGGAGCCTCGAGAGATCGTAACCAGGCGTGTAAAGAAGGGCGAAGTAGATAGTCTAGGCTTTTTTCTGCCGTGCCCGTGTTCTTTGTCATTCTCCCTCTCTTTCTCTCTCTCTTCATCGGCATATTTATAAAATATATATATGTTATAGACTTTTTAATCTTAGGCTTTTTGTATACGTATTATATTAACAAATTCGACAGAGTGCCGAATAATAGTATAGCTTTGCTGTTGCTCTCTTTGTTTCTCGTTGACTTTCTTCTTGTCGTAAACCCTTGTACTACTTTTTTTTTACGTTTGCCCTAAAGCTGAACTTGATTTTCGACAGCTGTATATAAATGTATAAACAATATTTGATTTGATATTATCTAAATACACTTTGCTGTAATTCATATATATTGTTAGATTTGATGGTAAATTTTGAGAGAACGTATATAAACATTATAAATCTTTCCAATAGTTACATAACACTTTTGTTAGCGTTGCACGATGATAATTAACAATTGATTACTTAAATTTGGTCATTTGATTAGACACATCTCTTTCGTTACCTTTTCTTTATCTTTGTCGCCAGTATACTTTGCATATATAGACTTTGTAATAACCGCGCCGAGCCGCAGCCTCTTTTTTCTTAGTAATTAATTTTCCTTTTTTACGCATACTTTTTTTCTCTCACAAAAAAAAATAGCTCTATTCTCGTTCTCTTGTGTGTCCTTTAATGGTTCCGTAGGAGCTCGAGGCGGATCAGGAGGGAAAAATGCCGGAAGGGCTATTGTCGAGTAGCGTCCTCTTTGTTAGAACGGGAGCATAACTATGGCTTCTGCGGTCCAGGGGGCTAAATTTTATGCGAAACCCATGTGTGTGTGCACGTGCGTTTGTGCATTCACGCGCACATTACGCACACGCGTTTGATAAGCCAACATTCACACGAGCCGATCTTTCACGCTCTCTATGACGTCCGTCGTTATAGGGTAGTCGTCGTCACACACCCAAAACAACCCGTCTGTCCGTTCGTCTTCGTTCGTCTGCAGTCAGAGAGAATCGCTCGGCGTACAGCCGCAGGTAATGTTTCTCTTCTAGCACAATAATAAGTAAAGATAATACAGTAACAATAGCAAACAAATAATTAACGTCCATTAGTATTGTGTAAGAGAACGAAGTAACCAGTTTTTTTTTAATTATTATAATTATAATTATGGCCACAGCATTTTCCTATTTTCGTTCCATTTTATTTAGTACTTGTACATGCAACATATACCGCAACTATTTGTTTGTCAGTGTATTAGCGTACGATTAGCTGGACGAGGCTTATATAGAATTGCCGGCGATTCGGATGGAGCTGCACTATAGATAATGCTTATTTCAGTATATTATATACGCGTGTATATCTATGTATACGTAAACCACGAACATACATATTGGCTGTACTGTACATGGCTCCAAGTTCGATTAATGAATGCGCATTTATACGCCAGAAATAATTTCAAGATCTAGTGCAGCTCGCATTCGGGGCCACTCTAAATATTTTCGGCTTCCATTTTTAAATGTTGGTAGAGTGGTGGGGGGACGTTAGGTAGAGAAACCTGTTAGATTTTTCAACGCACAAGATAACCATCACAGCTACGGCATGAGAGTCAATATAACCAGCTCGTAAGAGAGAAAAAGGTTAGCCAGTACTGGGTCGCCGCGTTATCGGGCTAAAGAACTCCGGAATAACGGCGTCATTGAAGCCAGACGGCACTGAGGATACTCTAGATCGCCCACGCCGCGTATTATACATACACATCACAGAAACGCTGATTTGTCGCGCGAAAATTTCAGTATTAAAGTCCCATAAATGCCGCGTGGAATTAACGCAAACGACACGCGATTTCGTCGAGAGTAATCAACACAACTCGTTCCCCGCTGGCGGCGTCATCGTCGTCCACAATCTCTGTAATCAAATTTCTATTAGGGTATGTGTATCGGGCCACGATGCTGTCTCTCTCTTGCGGCTTTCGTAATGCGCGACGATATAACGTCCCAATACTGGCGACCCACCGTTTATGCAAACGTATATATATACACATATTCGCTGTGCGCAGTATTATACATACCCACGCGCGGCTAGCTGATAACTGTCGAGTATTATTTATTGCCCAACGCGCGCTGTAGTACCTTCGAATATTCAATAATTTACAGCTGCTTCTCTAGACAATTTTGCACGTGCTCTCTCTCTCTCTCACGCGCTCATGCTCATGCGCGTGCCAGTTCGATTATTCATTTTGCACCCCGCATTTGTCCTCATCCTACCATACATACTATATTTGAAGCCTCCATGCCGCATTTTTATTCCGATGAAATCCCGGCACTCGCTGCGTATGTCTGGACCATTTAATTCGGGAGAGTGGAAATCGATATGAGCAACGCGAATGTTTAATCCCGCGGATTAGTCTCTTTTCCTTTCCCCTCTCTCTCTTCTTTATTTAAATTTTATTAACGTTTTTATGTGCGCTTTGTCATTCTCTTTCTAACGAGACAGACCGAAAAGCTGTGCTCGTGAATTACTAGCGGGCGTGTAATTGTTAACGAAGATCGTTGGATTAGCATACCCCGTATATCTTTCTCACCGCGCGTGCCTGTCTTCCTCTCACCTTTTTTGTGATTGTTTCACTTTGCCGATCAATATAGTTTGCTCCGCTACTAAGGTAGTGCTGTGACATAGGTCGCTTCCTTATCAGCTGTTGGTAATCTTACCGGTCGGTAAGGTAGAGTCCCGCGGGTAAGCTCTGGGATCTGCCTTATCGACGACGGGCATCGACGAATTTTGTCGTAATGATGGTCGCTAGGACCGCCTTATCATCGCCCATCGTCACTTTTCTCTTTATCCACTTAGGCCCGATTGATATGTCCGCCACGCACATTTTGGAGGAACGCTCGGTGTTCAAGTTTGTTGGTCAGTTAGTTTGCGCACCTCTCTCTTTCCATCTACAGCTACATCACTTAAAGCGTGTACGTTGTGTACGTATCCTAAGCTAATGAATATTGACATGCTCCGAGCAGATAAATATTTGAAAAACAATAATTGTGTTGACAGGAAGTAAAAGTAAACTCGTCAAGTGCAGCGTTTCGGTTGTTTAACAAACTCGGATGAGGTATTGAAAGGATTTGAATAGTAAAAACAATAAAGATAATTATTTAGTTAAACCATTTAATGAATTCGTAATTGTTACAAATTCATATTAAAGTTCCTTTTTGTTTAACACCTTTTTTCTTATATAGTTTGTGCGAAAGCTTTTCACGCATCGTACAACAGTAATAATCTCTTTATGAAAAATAATCTAAAAACACTTTGAGCGAGTGTAGATACATGCTGCACATCGATATCATCGCTAGTCTAGTCTACTATTTATGAGGGAGAAAAAAAAATATATGCAGTGCCATTTATGTATACATAGATATATATCTGCGAGGAAAAAAAACTCAACGAAAGTACAATCGTACGATCTCTCGGTGTATAGTATATAATCTATAAGGGACGGAAGTAATATGAACGCGCGTGAGTGTGCGTACATATATAGGAGAGGATAAAGAGCCACACAATCTATAACATACTCTATATATTTCTCTATCACACTACAGACATGAAGTATATACCTAAAGCATATATATATATATAATGTAAAAATACATATAGATAAACGTAAAGCTTAACGGTGACTTGATCTATAGAATACTCGAGTGTATATGATGTCTATGTGTGTGTACATGTAACGTGTGTGCGTGTCGTAACACGGAATACCGAATTATCCACGGCATTCCATAAAGTCTCTCTCTCTCTACCCTTTCAGCGCGTACATGTCACAGCAGCCCTTCGCGCGTACGCGACTCGTTCTTTTTCCGCCGCCCCATTCTCTCGCTTATGTCACTCGCACGCCAGGAAGGAAGCGACAACGACTACGACTATATATATATACACGAAAAAAAGGATAAAAGAAGCATCGTCCGCGTATGTCGCGAGCATAAAAAGAAAACCGAGGGAGAGAGGCGAAAGCCGGATGAATGACCCTCCCGCGAGCGAAAAAATGCAAAATCCCCGCGCTATTACTGCTCTGCTACCGGCGAGCGCTACACAGCACACGTCGGGGGGGAATTTAGTGTCATTGCCACTGCCACAGAAGAGCGAGAGAGAGGGTGCCATACGCACACTCACATAAACATATTCGCATTTATGTATACGTACATTTATATATACCTACTCCCACATGTATATTCTCTCGCGAAACGAGAGAGAGAGGCAGGCACGGCTGCAGCAGTGTCGACATCTGACCACCGTGACCTGCACGACTGGCGGTGGCTGTGCCCTCTCTCTCTCGTTTCGCCCCCTCTCGCACACACACACACCCGGTCTCCCTCGACGCAGGCGCGTCTCTAAGGCTGCCACCCCTCGCACGCCGGCGCTGCTGGATAGCCCGGAAAAAGAGCGCACCGCACCGTGCCGATTATTTTGATGCAATTAATTATACGCCGGCGGCTCTCTCTCTGTGTGTTTGGTTTGCGCGGCGCCGCCGGCAACGCTTTGCAACGAGGAGCTTCTAATGCTTTTTTTTTTTCTTTTCGCGGATGTATGGGTTGTTCCAACGAACGGAATGGATAATGACAGTTTTTGGCCCGAGTTTGTGCGTTGGATTTGATTTTTAATGTTTGAATGACCCGAGAGCCTGCGCGAATCCTCCCCATATAATATCGACCGGTGCGCGAGTGCGAGATACGCGCCGCCCGAGAACGCGACCCGACAGCCCCGTGACATCGTCACCATTCCCGTAGCTCGCGCGCCGTCGTCCCGAATAAATCGTCCCGATCTCGCCCTCCCATACCTCTCATTCCTTATTTATCACACCGGAGAGTCAGCCCTCTTCCCCTCTCTCTCTAACTCCCTTTCGGCAATCGATAGATTCGTCGTATACTGGCTCTCACAAAAAGTCTCTCTCACTCTCGCAGCTGCGCACTACCCACTGATTCCTTTCCCGTCGTCCTGCAAGCTCTCCTGCAAAACCAGCCTCTCTCTTCCCCTACACACGCATTTATTTGCTCGTCTAAAGTAAGCCCTCTCTCTGGTTCGTTCCCGGCTCTCTCACCCGCACACATATACCGCGCCCCTCGTCGGCTCCGATCGATCAAAGTCGAGAAAAAAAATATTTGTTATTGCTGCTCCCCACGCGTACGTGCGTGCGTATGTTTATACTATATACCTCGCCCCCCGTGTGCTTTCGTGCATTCTCTCGCGACGGGGCGAGCCAATATTCACGAATTAATATTGTACCTGCGCGTTCGCGATGTTCGGCGGGGAAGGAGAAAGAGGGAGAGAGAGAGAGAGCAAGAGGTCAAAGACACCCTCAGTTGGAGCGAGCGCGCGCAGCACCATAGCCTTGACTGGAAATCGAAGAAACATGACCCGATTATGGCCCGCTCTCTCCGTCTCTCCTAGTTTTCTCTATGACACGGCAACGTCGCCTCGCTGTCCGCCTTATCGATTATCAGTCCCGTGTGCGTGCGTGCGTGCGTGTGTCCGGAAACATTTCGTGCGCTCTCTATCCCTCTCGCCCCCGCTTATATATACACACATATGCACACGAGCATGAGCGGCTAGTATCGATTGCGCGCGCGGGTACGAGAGCCGGACGAGTTATCGAAACGACGACGAGTGCCGCACGCGACCTTTGTTTGTTGCGCCGCCCTAATAACACAACCGCCGATGACGACTTCAACTATCGAAAGTCAATTGGCGACTTTGGGCTTTCTAACCTCTATACGCGAACGCGCGCCTAAGTGGGGTTGGAAAAGCCGGTATATAATTGCCAGAGTGAGAGATCACTATGTGCGTGCATATAGTTGCTTTATAATTCCGGGTGGATTTTGCACGAGCCTCCGCCCCTATCGAAAGCTCGTCGAGCTAACCTAAGAAAAAGAAGCAAGCAAGCAGGCAGGCAGGCACCCATCCTCCGCGATTATCGAGCAAACTGGGCCAGCCACAATCTTTCCATCCCTCCACACCCTCGCGCTTGATATCCGTGCGTGACCGAGCCGTTCCTCGACTCTAGGCTCGCTCGTTCCCGTTATCCCTCTCTATCTCTCCCTCTTCTCCCTCGTTTCGGGCTTTCCTTCGTTATACGATCGGCTCGCAGGGGTGGCCCGCGCGCTGCCAGCAGCAGCCAGCCGCGCCTTTATCGACCGGCATAACCGCGTATCCTACGCGCGCGCACTCTCTCTCTCTCTCTCGTTTCCACCTCGCCTCGTTGCGATCCTTTTTTCGATTCGCGTGTAGTAGATGTATATAATCACCGGGTGAGCCTGCCTGCCTGCTTGCCTCGAGGGAACGACTATACGACGGCGACGTGGCTAGTCTAAACTCTCCGTCTGTTTATCTCTATGGCGTTAGAGGGAGAGAGAGAGAGTAGGCGATTCGATAGTCCCTCCATCTTTATGCCCCCGCGCGCGTATATAGCATCTTTATACACCCCACCCACCCTCGTTCGTTCGTTTTATGTGTGCGAGAGAGAGAGCGCCTCTCACCCCCTCAAGCGCGCGCGAGAGAGCCTCGTAGAGCACCGTAACTCCGTCTCTGTCTGGCTGGAACGATCATATTCCACGGGAATCGACCGTATACGCGAGCCCCCTCTCGTTCTCTTCCGCCGACTAGCTCTCTCTCTCTCTCACTCTCTCTGGGTTTGCCTTTTCCCCGTGGGATTCGTCTGCTCTCTCTCACACACACATACACTCTCTCAACCGTATGTCTGAGTGTACAAATGTGGGTCTGTGTGTGGGTGTAGTACGGTAATGCGAATTGCGCTAGGTGCGTGTATTATATATGTGTGTATGTACCACGGCAACAACTCGCGGCAACAACTACGAGACAACCACCTCGGCTCTAGGCCTCCTCTGTCTGCGCAACTACAGCCTTGTTTATTATATACCCTCTCGGCGTGTGTTCTCTTGCTCTCTTCGTTAAATCCGACGAAATTCTCGTGTTGCAATGGCGACGACGTCCCCGTCGGCACCACACTTATCCTGTCTCTCCCTCGTAGTCTCGTTGCGTGGCGCTGTCGACTGCTGCTGCTGCTGCTGCATAATCGTTGAACTTGCACGAGTCGAGGACAATGTCCCACCACACCAGTAACTCAAATTAGGTGTACTGCTGTGACAGGACAATATCCCCGGCATCGCGCTATGTCTTCTGCTCGTTCGTCTGCTTTTTATCCTCTTCTCTCTTGCTACTGCAACTGCTGCTGCTGATGTTCTTCTTCTCTTGCTCGTGCGACTGCCGACTTTTCGTAGCACACCTTTTCACCGCGCGCGTTACATTTTACCTGCCTTTTACCTGCCTCTATACCGCGAGTACGACGGTAACCGTTCGCGGAATCGATGCTTTACTATTCTCGCAGAAAGAGAGAACGAGAGATGTCGCACCACCGGCGGTTCTCTCACTCTCTCTCTCTTACACACACGCGTCACCGCCAGTATATAACCCACTCACACACACAGACACAGAGACTGTGTGTGTTAGGGTTCGACGACGACGACGTCGATGGCGGCTGGAGAGCGAGTGCGTGTAGTATCGCGGCCGACGCTCTCGCAAGGACTCGGGCGCAAGCTCTGCTGCTCGCCGCTCGAGCTTCCCGACGGCACTGCGTCGTCGCTCGCTCCCGACGGCGGCGCCTCCTCTCTCTCTTTCACCCCCGGATAGGGGAAGCACACACGCACACACCCTCGACGCTAGTGGTGGTGGTAGTGGTGGCCACCCGCCGTGAGCCCCGCAGGGGTGGCGGTGGAAGCTCCCACCTCCGACCGGGTGAGAGAGAGTTAGAGAAGGACGGGACGAGCGCATATTGATCCGCCGGCTGCGCTGCGGCGCGCTCTCGCGGCCGCTCACGGAGCCACCCCCTCGCGCTGTGCTTTCTCTCTCTCTCTCTCTCGCACTCTCAAGCGGCCCGTCTTCGACTTCCTTTCTATTAGCCCGAGGAAGAAGGCGGAAAGTTCGCCCTCTCTCTCTCTCTCTCGTTTTGCGCGGGGGGATGTATAAGGGGCACGTTTCTTCGCCTACTTTATACCGTGCATATGGGTAGGGCTGGCTCAGCTCGCTCTTCGATATATCTAAGCCCACCCGCCCCCACGTATATGTATGTGTATATATAGAGGATGAGGGAACGATATTCCCGTGCTATTGTTTCCTTAGCCCCGGCGCGCGGTGGGACCTAATGAGCGCGGGGGGAACGCCATCGTCGCCGCTATATGTATATATACGGGGGAGGCTAGGCTCGTTCTCGCTCTTACCTTGAGGTTGCGCGGATGTCGCAGATCGAAGAACGGCGACTTCGACGTCATCTCCCAGCGAGGCAGGCCCCCGAACCTGTGTGCGTATATAACAACGTAGCAGCGTTAGGCTCTCTCTCTCTTTTTATATCATGTGTATATCATGTATGTATATAGATATATAGGGCATAGAGGGGCGGCGCGAGAGTTGAAAAAGTATCGATTTTAGTTTAGCACTCGCTGAAAGTTTCAAGCCGAGGTATAGAGGGAGGAATTGGTATAATGGAATTTTTTAAAAGATCCGCGGGAGTGTATAGAGGAGGAGGCTAACGCTAATATTTGCCCGACGACCGCGGACACGGAAGTTTCGACTGTTTGTTGAAGCTGGGAGACACGGTGATTGTTAATTAAAAGAATGGTGTAACAGCGGTTTTCCGTTTGGTATTCGAGGGGAGAGGATATATGGGGCTCGATATACGCATGATGGTAATCTTTTATGCGAGTGTGATAAGGGACGGGTGCTTGAATCTTTGAATGAAAAGCTCGCTGTAGTCTAAAAAGTGGGTGTGTATTATATACTACGTCAAAGTTATAAACCGTACCCTCAGACTCCTCGGTAATAGTTGAATCGATAATCCTTCGACATTAAATTGAATCAATATAGCTCACATCATATACCGTAAAACCATAAATAGCCAAAAATAATCGAATTCTCCTCCCTCTCGTTCCCCACACATAATTAACGTACCGCAAAAGAAACAAACGTGTATATAATAACCCACAACCACTCGACTATATACCGGGAACACGCACTGTGTTACCTACTACTCCGGGCGCATTATTACCTCGTACCCACAAAATCCACTTACGTCACATCGATCGTCGTCACAAAGGTCCTGCTGTACACGACGAACGGTAAGCTGGCGAGAACGAGGCCGGTTATCGCCAGCACCGGTATGCCCTGAAACCAGAGAGACAAAAACTTTCTCATTACTCACGTAAATTACTTTCGCATACACACGCACGCACGCACACCGTGTCATCAATCAATCGACACCATTATACATCGCACGCGCGTAGAGCAAGCAGCAGCAGCCCCCAACATCGTCCCCGTCGTTATATGCGGAAGAGAAAAATGGGTGTGAGAGGAGGGTGCTGTTGTACGTGCAGCGGTTTAGTTGTGCAAACAGAGCGATGATTGCTATGTTTTTTGTTAGGGTGTTATCCGTTATTGATAGTATTATAAATTACGATTAGATTAGTGTAAGGAGAATATTAATCAAATCTATTATTAGCAACTGAATTTTCAACGGTTTAACAAAATATCCGATGGTTTATCAGAAAACCTTGCATTGCAAAAAACCGATTAAGAATTCACTATGAAACAGTCACCCTTATACTTAAATACTATACTCAATCTCCAAAAAATAAACAATAAAATGAAAACCCTCAATAACCCATGAACCATTATTTTAGCGCCGGCATGGAGGCAGCGGCAGCAGCCGCGGCAGCAGCAGCAGCAGCAGCGGCCGCGTCAAACGGCTCGGCAGGCATCGAACACGACTTCCACAGCAGCCTGGTGCCGATAAACGGCAGCCACTCGAGCAGCTCAGGCCGGAGTACGCCGAACAGTGGCGACCCGGCGCCCGGCAAACTCTTCGTCGGTGGTTTATCCTGGCAGACGAGCAGCGAGAAGCTCAGGGAGTACTTTGGTATCTTCGGGACGGTCACCGACGTCCTCATCATGAAGGATCCCGTCACGCAGGTTAGTATCAAATCTATCTATCTTTTTAGTTTAGAAGTAGTAGTAGCAGTAGTGAGAGAGGGGATGAACGAGAGGATAAGTCTATTCGTCTGGCGGGACTCGGACCGCGACTACTGCGAGAACCGTAGAAATGCATTTTTCATTCGGGAGCAGTGGGGTAGTACGCGGTTGTAAATTAAGGGGTGAATAATGCATGATTCCACGTACGCGCGCGTGAACGTTCTTTTTATGTATAATATAACAAACAAACTGGAAGGCGAAGGATGTTATTCTTCGCTTGGTGACGGGGAAAATCGATCGCACAATCGGGCGAAAATGACGAACCGTGCCGAGCAAACAGTCGCGTGTAGAGGATCGCGCGCGCAATCAGAGCCCCGGTGTGGCACGAAAGTTCTCGTAGAGAAGAGCGGACTACCGACCATTGGCATTCCGTAGAGAAAGAGAGAGGGAGATCCGTAATTAAGCCATCCCACGGTGGCCGTCCTTCCTAGAAAATTGCTCAGAAAATGATTTCCTTTGCTCTCTTTCTCTCGACTCCGGTCTCTTTCGCGCGGGCGCGGAAGACAAAGTTAATTCTCGTTCATCCCCATTTCTCCCTCCCTCTCTCACGTAATTGCAATTATCGAGGACCTCCTCGAGAGTGCATTTCTCTATCTCTATCTCTTTCTCTCCAACTCTATCTATCTGTGTGCGAGTGAAAAAGAAGGCTGAAATGAAAAAAAAGCTCGGGCTCGTCCCGTCCTGGCACACTCCTCTTGTCTCTTTAATTGCAGCGAAGCCGCGGTTTCGGATTCATCACGTTCGCCGAGCCCGGGAGCGTCGACAAGGTCCTCAAGTGCCCGGTCCACACGCTCGACGGCAAGAAGATCGACCCGAAGCACGCCACCCCGAAGAACCGGGCTAAGCAGGCGAACCGCACGAAGAAGATCTTCGTGGGCGGGGTCAGTCAGGACACGAGCAGCGAGGAGGTCAAGGCCTACTTCAACCAGTTCGGCAAAGTCGAGGAGACGGTGATGCTGATGGACCAGCAGACCAAGCGCCACCGGGGCTTCGGCTTCGTCACCTTCGAGAACGAGGACGTGGTCGACCGCGTCTGCGAGATCCACTTCCACACGATCAAGAACAAGAAGGTCGAGTGCAAGAAGGCCCAGCCGAAGGAGGCCGTGCAGCCCGGCGCCCTGGCCCTCGGCAAGCGCGTCGTCCTCGGCGCCCTGGGCGCCGTAAGGCTCGCCCCACAACAGTCGCCCCAGATGTCAACGGCGAACATGTCGCAGCTCGTCGCCCAGGCGCAGGCGCAGGCCCAGGTGCAGGCGGCCGCGGCGGCAGCCGCAGCGGCCCAGGTCCAGAACGCGGTCGCGGGCTATGGCAAGCTCTTCGCCGCGGGCGGATACCCGGCCGCAGCTGCCTCCGCGCTGTCCGCCTACCGGTACGCGCCATACCCGATCCCCGCCTCGGCGGCCGCGGCAGCGGCGGCTGTAGCGGCTGCAGCGGCGGCGACGCCCGGTGGTCAGATGCCCCAGAACCCGGCGGGGCCCCAGGGACCCGGACAGCCACAGGCTAACTCGCCTCAGGCGGGCGTTGCGCCCCCCAACCCCTACCAGGGATACTCCCTCACGAACGTCGACATGTCGAGCTTCCAGGGCGTCGACTGGGGCTCCATGTACGGCATGGGCATGTACGTCTAAGGAGGTGCAGCAGCAGCGGCAGCCTGGTGATAATACGACACACGAACACACGAGAGATGATGACGACGAGGAGAGGACGACGCAAGCGATGATGAGTTATAATGTGAGGCGCGCCGGTGGAGATGTATCGAGAGTGAGAGAGGCCTCGAGAAGGACCAAGCGATGCCGGGGGCCGCATTATATCGCTCCCGGCCGCTAGAGCTCTCCCAACCCCCATCCCCCCACAGAGACCCCACACACAGCGACCACAACAAGAACAACAGCGACAAGAACAACCAACAAGCCCTACTTCTTCCTACCGTTGACGAGGAGGTGAGCGCGAGCGCAGGAATCGAGCGTCGCGGGTTATTTGTAGAGTAGAGCGCGCGAGAGGCTCGTGTCCTTTTGAAAGGGCGAGGAGATACGATTCATTAGTATCATTCTAGTTATAAATATGATAGACCGAGTGTCTTTTCTCTTATACATGCGGTTTTCAAATTTTCGACGAAAACGACGACGACGACGACGACGATACTGTAGACACGAATATCTCGAATAGAGGTGTTTCCTTTTTAATCGCGCGTTCGTTCGTTCGTTGTTCGATGGTGTATGTGCACTTGCCGTTTCAAAAGGATCGATTTTACTTTCGATTGAGAGAAGACTGTCTTTATCCCCCCGCCCCACCCTTTACGAGTATATGTGTGTATGCGTACACATACTTGAAACGCGCGAGAGGATCGTACTTAACAGAGAAACAAGAAAAAAAAAGGAAAGAAAAAAAAACAACGCTGCCACGAGAATGCGCCTCTCTCCGGAGGAAATCCGCGAGACGCTTTTACTATACACACATACTGTGCGTCGCGAGCGCGAAACTTGTTACATTCGCTTCTGCTCATATTCTGTACAACGGCGATTTCGCGCTCGCGAGAAACGAGAGGCTCGCGGATTTCTACATGCCGAAAGAGAGGCGCGTCCGGCTTTGTTTATCATTAAACACATACATACATACAGACACGTACACAACGGGCGCGAGATGTCTCTCCTCGCCGGCGAGCGCGCGCCTTGTTTGCCCACCTCGAGGAGAGAGCAAGATGAATAAGATGAAGATGAAGAAGAAGAGCGACCCTTGGTCTTTCCTTTCTTTCCTACACTTATATATACGTGCGCGACGTATTTAAGCCCTCTACTCCCAAAACCCATCGTCGACGACGACGATACATACATAACATACACGGAGAAACACGTAGAGCAACGCGTTAGGGTTCCTATTCCAGCTGTGCGAATGAAGGCACACAAACTTATTACGAAACTTTTCACTATACTTGTATACTCTATTCTTGCCTTCCCCCACCACCCACACCCCCAAAACTCTCTATTAGTATATTACTATACTCTCTTCATTTCCCTTCGATCCTCCCTTTTATTTATTACTGCTGATATTAGGTACTGATATTATTAATTATTAATTATTATTATTAACTATTATTATTATTAATTAATTAATTAGCATCGTCATTTATAAGTATTATTAGTAGTATTATTGCGTATACGTATAATATACTTCGCCGCTGATTTTTTTGTACCCGCGGCAGCATTATTCGTCAATCACATAGATACCACCACCACGCACGCCCCGCGGGCGGTGTCGATTATGATTATACTTTTTTTTCCTACCTCCTTTTCACTCTCTGCTCTCTTTTTTCTCCTCCTCCTTCATTCGCGTTTATATATACACATATATCTATGTGTATACACTGTAGCGCCCCATTTTGCGCTCTTTCGTTCTCTTCCGCTTCCCCCCTGCCCCTCTTCACCCACCCACCTATACCCACCGACCGGACCGCGCGTGCGAGTGAGAGAGGGAGAAAATGATATGTACACAGACGGTATATATTAGAACATCGGGCAGAAAACACAAGAGAGAGAGAGAGAGAGAGAAGAAGAGAGAACACATTCGCGGCTATGTGTACTTTTACATGCGTATACGTATGCACATGCACGTGTCTGTGTATGTGATGGATATATGGGAGTGTGTGCGTGAGGTCGTTAGAGGGAACCCGTCGAACGCGGCAAAATTAATTGCATACCGAGATAAAAAAAAAGGCAAAAAATGATCGATGAATTTCGTATGTGATATATCTATATACGCGCATAGTTACTTAATTATACTCCGAGTCTCTATCTCTCTTTCTTTCTCTCTCTCTCTTTCTCCCTCACTCGTGTGATAATGGAATAATGGAGTAAATCCGTAAAAATTGCGATAATCGCGTATTGCGCGGCAGCGAGGCTTTACTTAAAGGAAAAAAACAACAAGAAAACTGTGTTTTTTCTCTTCCCTAACTATATGGATATACTTATACACACGCCTTCCTCGGCCCTCGCGACTTTTATTTCGAGGTACATAATAAATAATAATAATGATAATGATACTGCGATTGCGGATGTCGAGTTGACGTATGTCGAGTACGCGTTAATAAAAACTTAAACTATACAGTTATCGATAATTGAATAATGGACAAATAGTAGTAACGAGTAATCTTAGGACAGGTCGACTTTTAAACATAGGTATTATGTTTATTTTACATGTGGTTATATATATACAAAACAATACCGTCACACTTCCGAGCGTCCGAAACCACTTTTACCGTTAACACCGCTCTATATACTACCCTTCTCTTTTTTTCTTCACACGATTTTTTGTAACAAGTATCTGAGAACCTTTTTTGTGAACTTCGTAATTTTTATCTTTTTTTACACCTTCAGAACTCACTAATTAATAATAATTGTTTTTTTCCTTTGTTTGTCTATGTTTCATAGCATTGTGTAGTTTGAAATCTAACCATTATAGTATTAGTAGGATCTTCGGATCTTAGTTGCGAGAAGCATGTCGGTTATTAAATGAATTGTATATTCATTACCTTAACATCACTATCACTATCATAGTCATTAAAAACTTAGATATTTTTTTTCCTTTTTACGCCTATTATTACTATTGTTGTTACGATTGTCAATACGTCAATACTCATTAATTACGTAAAAAGAAAAAAACATTATTTCTCTGGACTCTCGCCTTTCTTACACATGAGATTAAAGAAACAACAAGTTTTTGAAAATACTCAAACTTGAAGTAAAAGTCGTTCGTTTATAATAAAAACTTGTGATTGTCGGAGATTGTAACTATATAAAGATGCGATAAACCGCTAGAAACGTAAGAGAAAGCTCAATGAGAAAAAAAAATAAAGATAAGTAACGAAGCAAACGAGAACAATAAATGAAAATTAATAAAGAAAATAAACAGTAATAATGGGTTAGCAGGAGCACTATTTCAATGGGCGTTCCTCACTATTTTGTAATTAATACTAATGCCATTTACTATACTGTTCTCGCTAACCACTATACTGCTACTGCTGCCATTATTGTTGTAGTAGTTTGTTGTAAAGACTTCACTTTTTACTATTAAATAATCGATTCTCACGTACGTCATATCATACGCCACCTTAGATCGACTATACCAGCATCACACACCATCATCCTCTCATCACGTTTCATCATCATCGTCCATTGATAAAATTTCATCATAATCATCATCATCATTAGCGTATACTCGTAGTACTTATTTCGGTATAGAGAGCAAACAGAAAAAAAACGTAAAGATAAAGAATTGAGACGAAAACATACATAAATAAACCAGACAAAATAATAAGCTTGGGTGTGAGAAAGGGAGAAAGAGAAAGATATTAAAAAATAACATTAATAAAATAAAAAATAATAATAACGATAACGATATGAAGCTCCGATAAGGTGAAATGAAATTTTAATAATAAAGACACGTACATACATACTCACACACGCGCGCAGGGGTCGATATAAACGCGCGCGCGCGTGTGTGTATATTAATCATTCATACGGCGGGTGTGTGCGCGCGCGCGTGCGCGTGAACGGACCTCGACGTGTTTTTAATAATTATATTATGGAATCTTTCTTTCCCGCAATTTTTTCGTTTCATTTTCCTTTCGGGAAGACTATTACGGCACTCATACACTCACTCACACACACGTACACGTACACAAAGTAACGTGCGCGAGAGACACGACGCGCGAGCTTTCTTTGTGCGTCGAGATCCGTCACTCGTCTACGTATTATGCATATATATATATATAAATATTATACATATATATAAAAAAAAAGAAGTGCATGCATTTTTTCTGTATATTTTCGACTCTTCCGTAATCTAGCTTCCGAAAGCAATAATCAATAGTAGTAATAATTAGTAGTATGAATTTAGTGGATAAAAGTTGTGAGAGATAAAAAAAAAAGAATTTTTTGAAAACAATAACGCAGTGGAGAGTGAGAGATTTAAAGAAAGCAAGTGATGGCAGTTTTTGAGGCAGTGTGATAGATGAAAGAGAGAGAGAGAGCGAGAGTCTTTATCTGGATATATAATAACTGGCTGATGGCAGGAGATAATTTTTTGTAGAAGATTTTCGAATGTCGAGTTGCGCGCATGTATGTAGCCTCCTGTTGTACGTATGGATGGAGATCTGACTCACTCACTTACAAGCAAGTCAAAAGTCAAGTCAAAGCAATCACTCACTAACACCGATACGATTTAAATGAGAAAAAACGTAATTTAGTTTAGTCGACATGCCTAGAGAAATTGCCAATAAAGTAGTTTAAAAACTTGTAGCTAACATGTTTGTGTATTTTCCTCGTATCTGTCACTTATTTACCTCTCATACTTTTTTATTATTATTATTATTAAAAATACCTACCACAACCCATTATATAACATCCGAGCTTCCACTCCTAAGGTCCTCCTATTTACATGCCAAAGTAATATTTATTGTGTTGGTCTGTGTGTTTGCGATATTTACATATATCTTTTTTTTTCTACATATTTGCCTTCCGAACACCCTTTTTTTTACCATTTTTTTTTCCTTTTGTTATTATACATTTTTTGGATATTATCACTGGACCGGAGAGCGGCAACGTCAACTTCGACAGCCCTGACGAGAGGGACTATGAGAGACAAAGAAAAAGAGCTTTAATCCCAAATCAGGTAAGGATATACAAAAGTACGACCAGTAGTTTTTTTGGCTAGAAATGTTGAAACTTTATAGTAAAAGTCGTTTAGTTTCTTAGTTAATCGTATTTGCATATCCGCGCTTTTTTAATATCAAAGGACACGAGAGATATTTTATTATATATATTTTTCAATGGAAGTGGTTTTAGACAATTTGCAAGTGTGACAACACAGCTGACACGAGAAAGAAATTTGTGTACCAATGTGTGATATACATAACTACGCATATTATAATACAAAAAAAAAAAAAAACATATTTGTCAAGAGTGTTTGCCTATAATTCACCTTGTGAACAACTCTGAAGAAAGATGTGTATTGTATGCGTAGGCCGGACAGTGGACGTTAGAAGAGTTACTGCCATTATTTTTGTCGCTGAACGTGTCTAAATTTCTCTGTTTCGTTCGTAAAAATTGCAGTCGTCTCACGTTGAATTCTAGATTCAATCGGTCGCGAAAGCAGTTTTTACGAATGCTCTTTTAAAAAATTCACCGATTATGAACATTCTTCTTAATTGTCGATGAAAATTAAGAAAGAAAAGATGTTGGTGAGACACTAGTAGCTTTCTCAAACAGATTTATGCTTGTGTACTCGCTTGCTTGCTTGCTTGTATACTCGTTTACTTGACATATATATTTAAATCATATAGCTCTTTTATTTAGTAATAAATGTCACTAATCTTAGTATTTACAACTACATAGTCTTTGGTTTGTAATAAAATCAGTATACATATATATTATACGTGCCCAAGTGTCGCACGCTTCTTTTTTCCTCATTTATTCTTTTCTTTCTTCGTCAGTCGGACAATTTAACAAAATCTACTTTTACCACGAGTTTCATTTCACTACTATCTTCACCGCAGACTCTATATGTTGAGGAGATAACGAAAGGGCAAAAATGAAGGTTAACTTTTCTAAAATTACGACGGATTACCGTGCATTATTGTAACGAGTAGAATAGAGATAAGCGTTCAAGTTTTCAAAGCGATGATTAAGATAAAAACAAACTTTCTCAAATTAGCAAAAAAAAAACACAAAAAAATAAAAAAAATAACCAAAAACAGATTTGAAAAAAAGTTGCTCGATAAAGAGATGCCTTTTCTCGCGCAAGCGTGTGTCTACCTAAAACAGACCCTTTTCTACTTGTGTACATGTGAGGCGGATAGGTGAACCAAAATAATAATAAAAAAAAACGACGCGGACAAGCAGTTGATCTTTTCGAAAAATATTGTGTATAACGAGATATATACTTGTATATCCTACTAAAATTCAAAACGTGTTCACGCCCTCTTATATATTACAAACGAAAGGAAGTAGGAACGGGGAAGCGCGAAGAATCTTCTCGCGAGAAATTAAAAGTATATATAGAGGAAGATTGGAATTGAGCGTCGTCTCGCAGCGCGGAGCGTGTGTGTGTGTGCAACGTGTTGAAAAGTATAACGCACACGCTCTCGTATATATCTCTGTAATATCGTTAAGGGACCCACGCGTACCGTACAATTTTTTCAAAGCCGACGTGTGTTTAAGCGTTCTCACCATTGGTGAGAGAGATGGGATAAAGAAGGAAAAAGAGAGAAAGAGAGAAATGAAAATTTAAACGGCATCACGTTCTTCCAAGCAAACGTAGGTACGATATATAGATATATCAAATATATATATATATACATATTGTACGCGGAAAAAAGAGAGACGATAACGAGGTTGACATTAAACGGGGAGTACATTTGAAACCGCGTACTGTTTTACTAAAGGGATTTAAAAAAAATAAAATGGTAAAAAATAAAGGGAAACACATATGGGGCCGGTCTGTGACGCCGGCCGGTTATTCTTATTGCATATATTAAAAATAATACGAGATAAGCAATAACGTTTATTATTATATATAATATATATATATAAAAAAATATAAATTACGATTATTATCTGATAACTATGACGATGAAAAAAAAGAAGAATTACGAGTGAAAATAAGATAAACGGTTGTCTGAAGAAAATAGGAAGAAAATAATTACGCGATCAAGCGTCAGACAAAAAGATAAATAGTCACCGAGAAAGGGGACCCGAGCTTTCGCCTATGATATATATAAAAGCCGCGCGACTGGAGTGATATACTTAAAAAAAACGACGGATCGAGAACTTTAATTTTATATGAAAAAAAAATTTTTTCTTTCGAAATTTCACGACTGTGTGTATCGAGCGCGAATAAAATTTCCTCCTCTTGTTCATTGCGTGCGAGAGCTGCGTGTGTGCGTGTGCTACTGCTACTACAATGTATGCATGTATGTTAAGAGAGAGAAAGAGAGCGAGAGAGAGAGAGAGAGCGCGCGTGACAATACATCGCACGACCTCTTTTTTCGACACTCGAACAACAGCTACCCTCGAATGTGAGAGACCTACATATATATACGCGATAATTAGCGTTTCGATATTGTCGACACGTACCTTCGGATCAATTAAAAAGAAAAAAGAACTCTCTGTCTCTCCACCTCTCTCTCTCTTTGATGCGACTATTTGTACATAGTGCGCGCCTTCGATTATGACAATAAATCGACCGAATGTATGTGCGAGTGTATGCGTGACGAGAGAGACACACAGACACAGAGAGAGGAAATAGTGTAGCGGGAACGCGTTATATTCTCGAGCGCGACGTGCGGAGAGCTTTTTCGATCGCGCGCGACGCAGTCACGTGATGAGCGGCGGTGGCTTTTCGTGCTTCCCGAGTATTATTCCCCGCTCTTTGCGTGCATCGTGAGCGCAGAAAGAGAGACGTTAATCTCATTAGTAGAGTAGGTATATACACCTATATATGTATATACACGATGCGTGTGATGTATATCGAGCTTTTTTTTTCTTCACTTCTTTTTTTTTATTCTCTCGCGATCGATGCGATGGCTATAAATTAACTCGCAGAAATTTGTTAACGCGTGTATTAATATATATACTGATTGTCAATTAAACGTCAGTGTGAGAATCGCTTTTTTTATACGAAAATTTACTAAAACTTTGCCGAAACGAAGCTTAATCAAAAACGCAAAATTTTTACGAGCAAAAGGATCAAGTACAAAAAGCCACCATTACTACCACCACCACCACCGACGGTTAACAAATTTCTCGATCATACACATATGTTCACACACACACGCATACGTATATATATCTATATTTATATACGTGTATACGAGAGTCAAAAGGAAGCCGAAGCTCTCGCTGCCCCACTGACTGCCTCGGGCCCCCTTTCTCGGCTTAGCCGTAACTCTATTACTACGAGAATTCCATTAGAAACGAGTCTAGTCCACCCCCCTTCCCCACACACGTATACATATATATACATACTCACACACACGTACAGATATACTCTCCCATTGCTGCGAATTGTTTGAAGTTGTTTCAAGAGAGAGAGAGAGGGAAGCGAGCGAGGGGTAGCAACAACACAGTACAGTTCTCCAATCAAAATGCCGCGCGCGATATATACAGAGAGCGGGATGCTAATTATACGGGGCATCGGTCTGGCTGTGTATACTTTTTTCATTAACGAAGCCGCAACGTGATTTGGGGCGATCGATCGATTAATTAATTATTGTGATTGTGATTTTTACGTCGACGCGGAAAAAAAAGGTTAATCAAATTAATGGATGCACGGTAGTAGCAAAAACACTCGCGGAAAGTTAGTCACAACAGAGAGAGAGAGGGAGAGACGAGGTTTGGCGAAAAAGCCAACAGCGCGTTGAGCTAATACACACATCTACACACGCGCTCGGGGGGTATCAAATTCACACACGTGTATATGTATGTGTGTACTGTACTCAGCTCTTTCACTCACTCTCTTCGCGTAAATTGTTTTACGTGCGCAATTTTTCCTCGTCTCGGTCGTTCCCTCTCTCGTTTTCTCTCTCTCCGCCCCGCGCGACGTCTGTAAATATGTATTTCTCCACTTGCGTGGCGGGTATGTCGCTGCGCTGCTTATGCGAAAAAACGGGCGCGAGGGAGAGATGTACGAGCGTAGGTATATACGCGCGCGGGAGAAAGAAAAAAGGTAAAAAAAAAGGAGGAGAGAAGAAGAAAAATGGAAAAGGAGCGGCGGCTGCGCGCGCGTTCTCGTGTTCTAGTCATTCGCGCGTCTCGCTGCTGCCTCCTCCCCGTGCTCGACGAGGAGGCAGGGTAAAAAAAGAAAAGACGCATGCAGAGAGGTGCATATATCGCTAATTGAGAGGAACGACGTTGCGTGCTGCAGCAGTAGCAGCGGCGGCGGTGGTAGTAGATTTTGAGGGAAACCGGAGCGCGCGTCGATACGGCATCGCTGTGTGGGGGTGTTGGTATAATTGCGGCGGCGCGGTATCGACGGGCGAGAATGACCAAGGAGAAAGGTCTCTCTCTTACTACCCTTACCCTATACCCATGATGATACAGCAGACACACTTACACACGTACACGTTCACACAGTTTGTAAATATTATACTATAATTGCAATTATATATTATATATCGTATACATACAATTACGTACTTTTTAAGACAACAATACGTATTCGTACATGTATATTTTTTCAATCTCATTCCAATAACGACGACGACGACTGTGTTTTAATCGCGGCGGCGAAGTTTTCAGCGATCTCTCGCCCGTTATTCGCGAGATTATTTATTATCCGACGGCGACGGCGCATCTGAAGTACGAGAAACGAGAAAAAAGAGCGAGGTGGATGGAAAAGTCGAATGGGAAGATTGTGCGAGCGAAAACGATCGATTTTTTGTACAAAAAAAAAAGAAAGAACGAAAAAGAGGCGAAAAAACGCGAATAAACAAAATAATAAAACGAGACGAGTATTTAGTTGTGCGACGGCCGTCGTCGGTATGTGCGGATTATATATATATATATACGATTATGTCGACAGCGGATATGAAATAAATGAATTATTATAAGAGTTTTTTCGAGGCGATTATGCAGGATAAGGAGATAAAAGTAGAAGATAAAAAAAAAGAAAAAAAGAGAATAAGAGAGAAAGAATCGCAATAGGCAAACACGTAGTGAGGTAGATTCGCGATGTGATATATGCGTGAATCATAATTATAAACGATGTATTATATTACATATCAATAAAAGAAGTCTGGTTGATCGCGCGATATTACATGAACAAGAGACACACATACATACACAGACACACATACATACGTATATACAGACACTTTGCAGACGAAGATATGCGAAGGAGATGAATTTAATGAAGAATTAAGAATTAAATTAAATGAGGTTAAATAATAAAAGAATCTTAGACGACGAGTTAGCGCGTCGCTATTAGGCTCTTTATAATAGCTAGGAGATCGACGATGATTCCACTCGTGTCCTTTTACTTTTAACTTTATATCTCGATAATTATACATATACGTATATAAGTTTATTTATTTAACTTATTTATTTAATTTATTTATTTACCTGTAAAAAAGGCTCTTATTTATTGACGAAGGCAAAAGTCAGAAAAAAACAAACATGAAGAATGTCAATAATCTCGTGACGATGTTGCAATTGTATTGTCGAACAAAGTGTTTATATAATATATAATATACGATGATGACGAAGATTATTTTATATATAATATGTGTGTAGTAAGAATTCAAGTGAATTTTTAAATTACGTTCGGTGGAAGAGCGAAAAAGATCTCAGCCTTATAAAGTGACATTAGATGTTGAGTAGTCAGACAAAACTTGTATGCGTCTTTATATAGTAAATACGCAAGTATTAATTTTCACTTTTCATTTTAATGAAGTATCATCGTTAGTGTCATACAACGAGCGCCTTACAAAAATATGCAAGATGAAGAATTTTAACTCTGCAGTTTTATTGGTTATGAATCTAACAATTACTAAAAAGAATGAATAAATACAACTGATGGATCAATAACATGATGCGAAGTATACAAATAATCACCTTAAGACCAATTAGAAGTACCTTGAAAAAAAAAGAAAAATGAAAATTAGAACGATATAAATATAATGAGAGTGTTCGTTTTATTATTTTACTTTGTTCCACACACTGCCTGGACTAACAAAAATTACAAAATTGTGATGTTAATAACTCGATATAACAATTACTATTATCTGCTTATTAAACTCGAGAAACATTACCTGTTATAATACCACACCCGATCCACACATTCCATGTATTCCTCATTGTTTACTTTTAGTTATTAGTCTTAAATTACTTGTTTACATAGCTGTAATAATAAATGTCTCCCCATAGAAGAAGTAAAAGTACTTTACCTATATATCTGACGACTAGTTGAGTTTATTATCTTATACAAGTTCATTGTCTAGTAGTACAAATGTACATAACAGTTCGTACCCGCTCAATTAATTATTTAATTTAAACTTTAATAAATTATATAACTGTTACCTATTTGCTTTAAGAGACAAGAGACAAGTTGATATTCCTTTTATAATTTTTGAGTTCTGTAATAATTTATTGAGACAAAACCTGCACGATTTAGTTTAAATTATTAACGTCCCCGAGCAATGTCGACCGATGCACCAGTTCGTCGAAAAGGTACGTATGTGCTGTAAGATAATTTTCATAAATGTATCATTAATGATAACAATTATTCATTTGCGTAGACACTTAAATGACATAGTTTAATGTAAAAATATATTAAGTACTTCAAATTTTTTGTCTAATGTAAAAATTCTTAGATATTGCATATATATATATTTTTTAACAATAAAGTTTTTTTTTATCTTTTCCAAAACGTTTTAAACCTTTCGTATTTCGAGGAAACGAGGTAATAAAAGCATACGTTTTGTCATTGTTTAGAACAGTAATAATTCAGTATACAGTAACGCAGTATTTCATTCTAATCTCAAACCTTTTTTTTTTGCTGATGTAGAGTATAATATACATTCTCTAGGTTTATGGTTAGAGAAACTTTTCATACTAAAACTAGGAAAAGTTGTGTGACAGTTCTCAAAGTGTTTCACACAATTAAAACTTTATTTGGTAGAGTAATGCATTGCGTAATTAAAATTTAATATACTTTTTAAATAAATATATAACAACATTAAAGTTTTATTGCCATTGGTGGTTTAAAGCTAACGCCTGTTTACATTTAGTTTTTAACAGTCTCCCAACTAGTAGCACTATACACACTTCTAGAAATTAAAGAAGCAACTTAATGTGTAAAGCCCAAGTTATTTAATTATTACAATTTGTTTATACTTTAGACCTTTTTTAGTTACTTTTTATACGCTATATATATATTATACATACATTATTGCATTTTTTTAACGAAGTCAATCACTGCCCCTTTCAATATAAATAAACCAATTTAACGAAGTACTGAAATATCGATACGTGTATAAAATCAAAAAAAGAGGCATCGAAAAAATACGTGCACTATTGTGTGAAAACTACCTCAAAGCCTATATTCTTTACCAACGAAACTAAATAAGAGAACAAAAATACTTATTTTATAAGCTTATGTAATAAAATTTACTGTTGTTACTGATTTTGTACAAAAGCTTGTTATACTGTTTTTATATATAAAAAGAAACATCTTTATAAAAAAAAAATACATCCAAAAAGTGTTTTCATTAACTTTTAATTAATATATGGCATATAATATATTCACAAGTGACGAGGTTCTAATTATTTTCAAAAGTAAACCAGGACAGCCGAAAAACCTCGCATTTTACATGCGAAAAAAGGCTCTATATATTCGCCCCTCGTACTAAACGAAGAGCTGCCGCCGCTGCTGCAGCGCACTTTCAATCAACCCTGTGCGCACGTACACGTCCTGCGGCACATCGAACGGCGCGCTGCGCTATCACAATGGAGGCCGCGTGCGCACGCGGAGCTTTTCCGCCGCTCTCGCTATATATCCCCAGGTTTCA
This sequence comes from Torymus auratus, assembly GCA_900474315.1. NCBI lineage: Eukaryota > Metazoa > Arthropoda > Insecta > Hymenoptera > Torymidae > Torymus > Torymus auratus. Next base: position 45,896 of record UXGD01000299.1, read on the forward strand.
ACTCTCTGCCTACATCGTCGTCGCTAGGATAGAGGGAGAGAAAAATAAAGAGAGAGAGAGAGAGAGCAGCGACTCTGAAAGATTAAAATCATCTGCTCCACTCGCGCGAGCTTACACGGTTTTCCTATATGTATAGGGGGGGAGTAGTAGTGCGAGCCTCCACCGTCTTCGTCCACCTGCATTATGCACGGCGCAGCCTCGCCCATTGAATATTTCAGCGTTGCAGGAGTAGCAGCAGCAGCGCCGGTGGAAGGAGAGAGACAGAGAAGTGGGAGGAGGCTCGTAAAACTTTTTTCGGAAATTACGGGGGGCTTTCTGCACGCGGACTCGGACGAAATTGTTTCGCGATGGGGGGAAAAGTTTCCTCTGGCTTTTTCGAGGGGATTTTCCTCTGGGGGTTGACGGAGAGTATAGGAGGGTGTATTTATAGGGAGGCTAGAGAGAGATGGGGACAATGGCAGCGGGGTGGAATTATGTTTTTAGGATGGGGATGAATGGGCCCGGGAGTACGAAGTTTTGTAAATAAGCTACCACTGGTTCCGGCTCTTAAGGTGGTTTGTAAGGGGCGTTGTAAGTCATTTTGCGTTTAAGGTCGTCCGCGGATTAGCAAAGATAAATCCGGCCGAGTTTTTCATGTAGGTGCAATGAGCATTTACTTTTTGCTCTTTTTTTCCTTATTTGAAGAAGCCGAAGTGCGGTGAAATGGGATTGGCCTAAGTGCCTTAAGGAGATAACTTAATTTCGAATGCCGAGTGTAGAGTAGAATAGCTGTGCGCGAAGGTTTGTTATTCGCGTAGCAACGTGAGTTTTCAGTATCTGCATATTAACGACTATAAATTCAAAGTTTGATTGGGCCAATTAGCGGCGATGATTGGTTGATTAATGAAAAAAAGGTGATAATAAAACAGTTAATTTTTAGAATCAAAATGATACTGACTACAACTTTTTTTTCTGATGTAATGTAATTGATTATACCACAATCTTGTTTGTCCGGTGTGTGAAAACTTTTTTATATATGTGCATTATCGGAACGTTGTCGGTAACTGCAACACACTGTCAGATGTATTTTTCGATACATAGTATTTTCCTTATCTTATTTCAATATTGCTTGTAGCGTACGACGTTATGTATACAATGAGTATATGTTACGCTGTTAATAACATTTCTTTTCTCATTTTTTTACTTCCTGTAGTTTTTTTGTTCAGTCGCCAGGTAACGAGAAAAACTTCACGGCACGATAGCCTCTCTAGAATCTCGAATAAGTATGCCGTAAATATAATATAACTACAGAATCATTCAGAGCATAAAAATCTATCGCTTAAATTATTACGACCTTTTAGTTTAACAAAAACCGGAGAGGAGCTACACAAGAGCTAATGGAGGTCGCGTGCGATTCCGCGCATCAAGAGCAAGAGCAGACAGTAGTAGATAACTGATAAGTCTAGTCAGACGCGCGCGTTGGTTTTAGCCGAATTCGTGCATAATATCGTGCATATATTATTCAGCGTGCGATACGCACTCGTCTTTTAAACATAGCAGCTACGTAATTTGCTTTCGACCGGACGTGCCTTTTGCACTCTTAATCCGATGAATAAATTTTCAAGGCTCATTGATCGAAAATTCATTTTGACCTCGCGGCCGCAGCCATACGAGCAATCGCGCATTATTCGTTTCTCGTTAAAACCGAAGTGTATTATATTCTACCTGCGTGCCTGCACACATACGTACACAGGATGTTTGCTCAAATCGGCCAAATATCGATCATCGTCGATTACATTCGCTTTCGTAAGTATATTCTATATATGTATCGTAAATACTTTTCTCGATAAACCGCTCGGAAAGCAAAACAAGCCTCCCGAAAGTGTGACAACGCGCGTGAGCCACTAACCATGTAGTTCTTAGTCAACTTCTCCACCGTCAGGATGTTCCATTTAAAGTAGCTCCAGAAGTAGAACTTCTCGGGCTTCTTGCAGAACCGCTGCCGCTGCGGATCCATCTTTCCCCTCAGGTATCTCTATATTACTTGTATATCTCTCACTCTCTCTCCCCCAAAGCTCTTTCGCGTGCGTGAATTCTTGGCAGCAGCCGGCCGACCGTCAAAGCCCACTCAAACACACATACGCACGCATGTCAAGGCCTCTCTCCGCGCGTGTTGCATTTGTCAGCTCTGCGGCAACTTCGCGCCGTGATTTCGTGAAATTCGGGACAGCCTGTAGGTATATGCGCAACAATACGTTATAATACACAGAGACATCGTCAACGTGGGCCTGTGTGCGTCGCACGTATAATACGTGGGCGATGTGCGAGGGAGCGGGAAAGCAACAGCAGATTTGAGAGCCACTGCGCGCGCTGGCCAAGGTAGGAACGTGGCAATCGGGCCGAATCAGATAGAGTTTAATCGCGGCCGTCCGTCGCGATCTCTCTCTCTCTCTCTCTCTCTCTTTATCGGCTCGCTGGCTGCTGCTGCTGCTGGTGCTCTTTCTCTCTTTCTCTCTGCGTATATACATCAGCTCTCACCCTTTACTTCCCGCAACGGTAAACTAACACTCCCGCGGCTTAATAACTGTTATTTCCACGGCGAGAGTAATAAGACCGACGAGCGCCGCGCTGCGCCGATAAGAATATCTTTTTCTTCCAAAAGTTCCATTATGTATAAAGTATTCGATACACCTTTGCGCTACACTACATTGTATATATATATATATATGATGATGAACGTGCGAGCGGCTCATTTTTTATTTATTATCTCTAAACATTGGGGAATATTACAGTGAGCGTTGCGTAAACGCACAAAAGCGGCCGGCGCGCATACATTACCATTTCGCATAAATAAGAGAGAAAGAGCGAGAAGCGGGCGAAAACGCGGAGGAAAAAATCGCGGACAAAGGCGGTCAGTAGCGGTGTAGTGCCGAGAGAGAGAGAAAGAGTCAAAAGCTGCGCTGCCTGATCGCGTGGGGATTTCCGTGTTGGCGGGACAGGGAGAGAGAGAGAGAGAGAGAGAGCGGGTAAGTAGTACAGGTACAGATTTACACGACGTATGTACGCACACGCAGCACAATAATATATGAGGACGCGCAGCAGAGCGACATCCGGAGACGGAAAGCTTTTCTGGCGCTTTCGGCGCGTGATATAGAAAGAAAACCGTGGTGTCATGCTGCTGTCACCACCACCACCACGTTGTGACAGCTCTCGAGAATACGCGCCTGTCGTTAGCTTATACCTACAAACAACACCTTTTCCCGAATTCCGCGGCGCGCGCGCGAGAGAGAGAGAGAGAGGGATATAGATATATAGACTGAGTAAGTAGCGCGAGAGAGAGTAAAAAAAGAAGCGGACCCGCGGGCGGCGTATACTATACGATATCCGAAGAGAAGCGCGCCGGAGAAATACCGGACGAGGAGTGTAACCAGCAACAGCCAGATCAGCAGCAGCAGCAGCCCAGATCTCGCAAAGAAAGTGAAAGTGAGATAGAGAGAAAAGAGCACGGATAAGTAGTGCGAGAGAGATGCTGATACACCTTGGCACCGCGCGCCTGTATCGCTACGGTCTCTCCGGCCTCCGGCTCTTAACCCGTACATACGCTCACGCATAACCTAAAAATAAAGCTCTCCTCTCTTCCGTGTCTGCAAATACATACATACGTACGTACGCGTAACACACTCGCCGCCGTCTCTTTTGTTTCTCCCGTTTTCGCGTGCCGCGCGCGCGGGGGTGTGTACATACAGTCGGAGCTACCATCAGCAACACTTTGGGAGCAGCTTCAAGCTTGTCTCGCGCGCGCGCCGGTTGAGTCTCCCTCGCGCATCGTATCGCGATACTATCTACCTATAGGTAGGTGTACCTACCTACGACCTACCTCTTACAGCCTGGTTTCTCTCTGCTCGCAGTCGTAGGCCGCGGCGGGATATGCTACCCAAGCGTCGCGCATCCACGTATCACGGCGAATGACATAATCGGCAGCGCGGCTTTCGGCAACAGTGCAGGTGGAGGAGGAGGAGCGATGGAGAACCTCGTGCCCAGGAGCGAGGTCTGGAGTGGCAGCGAACTCGAGGGCTCGCCACAGCAGCAGCCGATCCAGCAGCCCGTCAAAGTCTTCGTCATGTCCCAGCAGGAGCAGGAGCAGCAGCAGCCTGAGAACAGTAATAATACCCAGGATGGAGTGTCCAGGAAGAAGACCTGGAATGAGCTAAGGGGAGTTGTCAGTGATCTGAGGAGAAGGCTATCGGGCATGTCTGCTGGCTCGGTGCCTGGTTCTGTCACCTTCAGGTCCTTACCAGATGGAAGGTAATTCTTTGTCTCAGTTGTGAGAGTTTATTGCTTTGGCGCAGAGCTGTGGATGATGTGTACATTTTTTTGAGGTACAGACAAAGGCTTTCAAAGCACTATGTCAGGGTACCAGTGTGACTAAGGAGTTTTAGCATTGATATAATTAACCAGATGGTAAATAATTCTGAACAAAATAAATTGTATTCAAATTTCATTCCATACTTGCGGGTCAACTAATTATTGCTCTGTTTGAAATTTGTGTGAAATACCTTTTAAATTTGCTTTTCAAGGTTTTATATTTTTTTTTTCCAAAGAATTTTCTTGGGAAATAACAGATTTTTGAGGATATGTAAATGTTTTTAATATTACCGAGGCTAAAAAATTGCATAATTGCATGGTACCATATATATTGTTTGCACAGTATTTCTTGTAAATTTTAAATATCAAATTTTAACAAGTTTAAAATTATTTTCAGGATACGTATATATTTTTTGAGTACACCAAGTAACGGTTGGGAGACCACTTTACTGTACGTGGATGTAGCTCATTCAGATCATGCAAATGGTTATCGCTTGCAATGGCAGCCTGTTATAGAAGCTAACTTTCAATGGTGTGTAGCTCTGTTGCATTTGTATTCTCAAAGTTTGTGTTTTCTGAGACTCTGATTATTTTTAGTATTTCTAGTGCCAATCAATTGTCCAAGGAGGAATCATTGCTTTGGGAGAGGAAAAGACTGGCAACTTGGGGTATTACAAGCTACGAAATTCACCCAGAAAGTGGAAAATTAGTCTTTCCCGCAGCAAGTAGTCTTTATCAATGTATAGATACTGGCTTTATGGTAAATAACAGATTTTAAAATGATATGCCTTATTTAGAGCACGTAATTTCCATTTCTGAAGATTGATTTCTTGATTTTTAAGTACCTCTTTAAAATAATACATTGAATGCCTTTTTTATTTTTTAGTACTGCATTTATTTATTTTAACCCATTTAAGATATTGTTTGACTACATTATGAATATATAGTTTAAATAAATAATATAAGAAAGTAAATTTTATATTTCTTTTACAGCCTGGACCATTGTTTCCATCAGAGCTGAGAATGTCTACTTCGGGAGCAAAATTATGTCCTCAAATTTGTCCTTGGAATCCAGCCTTAGTTGCACACACATGTGCTGGAGATATTCATTTATCTCATAGCATTACAGGATCCTCAGTACGTTTGACGCATGCAAGGAAAGGCGGTAGAAGTTTAGCTGATGATCCTCTTAGTGCTGGAACTCCATCTTACGTCATGCAAGAAGAATTTACACGGTAAATATTTTTCTCTTATTACAAAATAAATTGGATTTTCTTATTATTTGTGTGAATTACATTTTAATTAATATAACTTAATTTTTAGGTACACTGGTTATTGGTGGCAACCTAAATCACCTGATGGAATCTACAGGATAGTTTATGAGGAAGTTGATGAAAGTGATGTTAAAATATTTTGTTTTCCTTCATCAGATTACTCACATGATGTTGATGAATTCAGATTTCCAAGAGCCGGTACAAACAATGCCAGAAGTAACCTTAAACTAGTACAATTTAGGGTAACAGAGTCTTCACAAATTGTTGATGTACAAACACTTGAATTACAGTATCCATTGCACATCATGTTTCCATGGATGGAGTATATGGTTAGAGCTGGATGGATGCGAGATGGCAGACAGTGAGTTACGAAAATTTTATACATTTTTAATTTTCTAACAATGTAAAACTTGAATTAATATTTGTTTATAATTTCATTAGCATTTGCGTACAACTGTTAGACAGAAAGCAGCAAAGGCTGGAACTTGTTTTGCTTTCAATTGATAATTTTTGTGAACCACTACCTAATGTATATAATTCTGAAAATCATTTTACACCATCTTCTGCAAGTGTCCAGGTGATTTACTCAGAAACAAGTAATATTTGGATAAATGTAAATGACTTGCTTTATTTCTTACCATCTGATGACCCCACAGAGGTAAAGTTTATTTGGGGTAGTGAAGAAACTCATTACAGACATTTATACCTTATTACATCAAGTATAGCTGGTATGTAAAAATTTTGAAATTATATATAATTCAAATGGTGTATATACAGTTATAGTGAATATGCATATGTTTGACTTGCAGCTTCTGGCAATGGTATTGAAGAATCTTTAGATCGGATGGATAGTGTCTTTTTACAACCACGTGTTATATCAAAAGTTGCTTTGACACAAGGTGACTGGGAAGTGCTTGGTAGAGAATTATGGGTTGATGAAGCAAATTCTACCATCTATTTCGTTGGTCTAAGAGAAGGACCACTGGAACAGCATGTTTATGCTGTGTCTCTTCACCGTCCATTAGAGATTAGATTACTTACAAGACCTGGTTACAGTTACAATAATGTATACTTTAACAGAGAATGTACAATGATGGTAACTGTTTATAGTTCAATAAAGTCATTACCTGCTTGCCAGGTGAGTTAAGATAATTTTAAGCATATATTTTAATACAAATCATCAATCAAATTGATTAAAATTAATGCACATTATGCTTTAAGGTATTTCGGATATCACAATCTGATTGGACAGTAGAGAATATTTCTCTTACACCTGTTGGGTATTTACTTGAACCAACAACACCTGAGTCTGATCTTTTTGCTCCAGAAATTTTTACGCACAAGATTGCATCAGGAGATACAGTATACTCAATGATTTTCAAGCCCCATAATTTTAAAGCTGGAGTAAAATATCCCACTATTCTGAACGTTTATGGAGGTCCTGAAGTGCAGTTGGTTTCCAACACATTCAAGGTAAATTTATTATTAGTATAATATTGGATCAATAACGGAGTAGTAAGAATTTTTATAAACAAAGAATTATTTATTATCAGGGAATGAGACATTTGAGAATGCATATGCTTGCTGCACAAGGTTATTGTGTTGTTTTAATTGATTCCCGAGGTTCTCATCACCGAGGACTTTTATTCGAAAGCCATTTACAACGAAAAATGGGAACTGTTGAATTGAATGACCAAGTAGAAGTGCTTAGATTTCTAGCAGAAACCACTGGTTATATTGATCTAGATCGTGTTGCAATTCAGGGTTGGTCCTATGGTGGCTATTTAAGTCTTATGGGTCTTATTCAATATCCCGACGTGTTCAAGGTATTAGTTGCATTATTTTATACTTCTTGCATACTATTTTATACATCTCGGTCTTGCTTTCATACTAGTGATTGAGGTCAATAAATACTTGAGAGATTATTAATGAGAATCTTACTTTCAGGTGGCCGTTGCAGGTGCTCCAGTAACTTCTTGGCACTTTTATGACACGGGCTATACAGAGCGATACATGGATCTACCTCAAAACAATATTCATGGTTATGTCAATGGCTCTGTTTTAACCTACGTAAACAGGTTTCCTGATGAGGAAAATCGATTGCTCATAATTCATGGATTAATAGATGAGAATGTACATTTCTTTCATACCAGTCAACTTATAAATTCTCTTGTAAAGACTGGTAAACCATACCAATTACAAGTGTATCCTAATGAGAGGCATAGCTTAAGAAGTTTAGATGCTAGTAAACACTACGAGACGACATTATTATCTTTTTTACAAAATCACCTGTAAATTTACTGTAACTTACCGAATTACGATAGAGGCGATCTTGAATTTGTAAGATGTTTGATGAAGAGAATGATGATATTGTGTAAAGCAACGCAAATGACTGCCGGTATTTTATGTACATAGAATTTGTATGTTAAAACATTCAACTCTTACGTTTCTTCTACCGTGTTGCTACTAAATGTCGATATGGTCGATTGATAATTTCTAATCAAAGACGAGATTTTTTTAAAGACTTAACAGTATTACATACATAAATGCAAATGCATGTAAAATATTTTATGCGGATCTTGCTACAGCAATGCAGACTTATAAATTGTTGACAACTTTTCTGCTGTACTGATCTTAACAAGACTTCTGGCTCTTAGCCTTTGAGAATTTCTAAGAATGTGAAGGGCTTTCTCGTCGTTATATCTGCTACGCGTGATGGTTGAAAGAAATTTTAATTTCGAATTGTAAATTAATCAAAGAACATAAAGATAGGCTCTAGTTAAATATCCTATCGTTAAAAGTTGTAAAAATAAGCCGTTGATTTTTTAAGATAATGGACAATACTCGCAATCCCCTTGTATAATACATTTACACATAGAAATGAACAGCATTCAAGTCATATGTAGACTTTTGTATGCCTTTTTCCAGTTGTACTTATTTGCAGTTTATCATGTAAAGATACGCGCGCGGCTCTATCATTTATATTATTTTTATTTTAAACTCAACATGTGTGCATAAATGCGAATAAGTATTTGCTATTTTTTATGATAACTGATGAATCAAGAATGAAGTATTTTTTGTGGGAGAAGCAAGTATTTGCTGCGATTTTTGCAATTGACAGATATCTTATATTGGTTGATTAGTGCATGATTTATAATTAATAAATTTACTATTTTACGAATTGTCTTGTTATTAAAACCATAAATACCTTGTCATGCGCATGTAAATGTAATTAAATTCTAAAGACTAGAGGAATATATTAACAAGTATATATTTATTACAAAGCCTTTAAGTATACAGTTCAATGCTTAAATTACATTCTATTTATATTAATCTGGTGACATGCCTTGTTTAGTTTTTTGATTCAAAAATTTATGCAACCACATAATGCGCTTATTTAGTTCCTTCCATTTGGTTGGTCTTGCAAGTGGATATACACCATGTTGAAGCATTTTTCTTTTTCTCAATAACACTTGTAACTCGTTGCCTTTCACACCTCTCAACCAGGATGGAACATTATACATAATTTTTGTGAGTTTGAGCTCTTCACTCCCAAGAATATCGATGTAGTCATTTTGGCCAAATAAAGCCTTATGTTCACTCCATGCATCTTTTGGTCGATATATGGGCATTTGGTTTATGGGATCATCGCCACCAGTATGTGCCAAAAGTCCTTTCTGATCGATTGGATCATTATATCCATATCGTCGCACAAGTCTCTTCTTATTAGCAAAGTATCGGTGCCTAACGGATGTCATTTGAGGAACCCATGCTTTTAATGCTGTCTGTACAAAACTCGTCAAACTAACCATTATGAATACCTGGAAATATAAATCGTTTTTTAACAATTTTGTTTATTCACAAATTAATATAGTTATCGTGCCTTACTCATTAGCAGAAGAATCTAACCTACAAAAATGACAATAATATCGATATTTTTAAAATTGATAGTATGTATTCCATTTACCTTTACAATACACTTATTTCCTTTAATTACTTAATCTATGCATTATATATTTTTTGGTACAAAGCAAATTTATGAACCAAAATCCAAAAATCGTATATAAACCAAAACCATGCAAAAGAAGAACTCGACCGGGTAGGCAGGTAGGTGTAGGTGGCGCTCTAAAACATTTTTAGGGCTTGTTTCCAATGTTCGCATTGCCCGCATTTCATACGAAAACCCAGCAGGCCAGCAGACTACTACCTACTTTATATTTAACCGCTAAGTATGAAATATTAATTTATTTTTTAATTCAATTTTTATTTTAGAATTTATTTATACAAATTGTTAAGTAGTATCTTTAAATAAAATTTATATTCTTAAAGAGAAAAAACCATACAATAAAATATTTAACATATTTTGCTTTATTTTGAAGTTATGATTTCGTAAAAGAAATCATAGTTAATATACATATTTACATGATTTAAGAACACTTAGCACTGTACTTCACCAGTAACTGAACAGATACCAGTGAAAAAAAGTTTTTTGCACAAAAATAGTTAATAAAATATATTTTTAATTTTTCTTCATGGAGCGCTTACTGACAAATTTAAACTTTGAAGTCATCTTTTGACTATTTAGTATCATAAAAGCATTTTATTTAATCCATTGAAAAGATCACATGACCTGTTCATTTACTGAACTTGAACATTCATTTACTGGTGAAGTGACCCTTAGTCAAAATAGAGCTAAAACAAATTTATTCTGGTTCGCTTCTGCATATTATTGAAATACGTCTCAGTTTATCAATTGCTTTTCCCTCAAATACTGATTCTTTTTTACTTAAAATTTCATGATTATATTTGTGTCGAGCCACTCCTTTCATAATATATAACGATCGTCTGGGTATTAAGAAATCATTCCAGTAATCCTTTTCATGTCCAACATATGTCAAACGCATAATACTGTCACTTAATAAACTTATAGTTGCAATGACTTCTCCACAAAACCTAGTGCTGTCAACATGAGGTTTTATCAAACCATCTTCTGCAAGATCTAACACATGCACAAATCCAAGTTGTGGCATACCTGGAGGAAATGCTTCATTCCTTATTTTATTAATTATTTTTAAGTTTTCTTCATTCCATTTGGAAAATTCAGTTTCTCTATATCCATGAATTTTGTCATCCCAATGAGCATATTCATATCTTAGTCGTTTCATATAAGGTTCAACTTCATTAAGTAGAGATTTTTCTTCATCTTCTGTGATGAAGTTTTCATAAATAATCATAGTAGAATGCAATTTTTCTTTCCAGTTTTGAAATTCATTATTGCTATCTGTAATTTGTTGACTATCAACATTAGAACTGTACTTTCTTGAAAAAATGATTCGTGTTCTAATGAGTTTCCATTTAGATAGCAATGTTTTGATGAGCATTATGTATTTTCAGCTGAATTCACTCACTGTGCCAAATTTAGCTAAAAATTAGTATAGATGTTATATTAGTCATTTGAAAACAACAAATATTCATAAATAATATACTGACCTATTCTTTTAGGAGAGTTGACAAATCCTCAATTTGGATTGTTGCAATAAAATTATACGCATTGCACTGCTAAGTATCTAAAGTAAACCCGGCAATAATAAAATAACCCTCCGATTGCGCATGAGTATTGGTCTGTACATATATTATGTGAGCCTGAGCCGTTCTCAATTTGCCTTTCGTTGATTCGTACTTCGTAATCACATGTGGGTGATGTAGGTACCTACCTATTTATTAGATTATAGATTTGTAGATGCATGCAGCATGTCGCACATGCAGATAATGCTGGATGCTGTCTTTTTTCCTTCTCTCTGCGTCTGCTATGCCTTGCGGTGTGGTGATTCCCTGCGGCTGCGTGTATGACTTGGACTGATTGAATTTGTTAGTGAAAGTGCTAGTGTATATACAAAATTTACTACTCAAAATGACGATAGCATCTTTATTAAGATGTCAGAACAACCTTACGAGGTTGTCACGGCTTCCGACGGTGGCTTTCGAGGTGAGGTTTCTTTCTTTTCTTTGAGGTTATAATGATTCGATTTTTTAAATAGCATTTATGACAGCACTTTCTGACATAAAATTGAATTACATAATTGTAATAATAATGTGTTTTTTAAAACATTTTTAGGGAAAAGCACGATGGATGTCTTCGTACACAAAATTTGCGGAACACAAGGAAATAGAGAAAGTAAGGAATATAGGAATTTCAGCACACATTGATTCTGGCAAAACGACATTGACAGAGCGTATTCTCTTTTATACCGGTCGTATTTCAGAAATGCACGAGGTAATTATTTAATATACCTAAAGTAAAATGAATTAATTGATCAAAATACTGTAAAAGATTTGAACAGATCATAAATTAAATCTCTAAAATGTTTAGGTAAAAGGAAAAGATAATGTTGGAGCTGTAATGGACAGCATGGAACTGGAAAGACAACGTGGAATTACAATTCAGTCAGCTGCTACATATACTATATGGAAAGATTATAACATAAATATTATTGACACACCTGGTCACGTAGATTTTACTGTTGAGGTTGAGAGATCTTTACGTGTATTGGATGGTGCAGTTTTGGTTCTTTGTGCTGTGGGAGGAGTGCAATCACAAACTTTAACTGTCAATCGGCAAATGAAAAGGTACAATGTACCTTGTATAGCATTTATTAATAAACTAGATAGAATGGGAGCAAACCCAAAGAGAGTTTTAGAACAAGTGAGGAGTAAATTAAAACACAATGCAGCTTTTCTTCAATTACCAATAGGTAAAGAAAGTGAAACTAAGGGAATTGTAGATTTAATTCGGAAGCAAGCATTATACTTTGAAGGCAATTATGGAGAAATCATAAGACCTGATGAAATACCTCAGGATATGAGAACAGGTATCTATAATAATAACTTATTATGTATTGTTTAAATGTGCAGTTCATATTTACTTCATTATTGAAGTTAAATTTAAATTTTTTCAGAGGCTGATGAAAGAAGACAAGAATTAGTAGAGCATTTGAGTAATGCAGATGAAACACTTGGAGAATTATTTTTAACTGAATCTGAAATCACTGAAAAAGATATTAAAGATGCAGTTAGAAGGACATGTTTGAAAAGAACATTCACACCAGTGCTAGTAGGAACAGCTTTAAAAAATAAAGGTGTACAGCCACTACTTGATGCAGTCTTAGATTATTTACCAAATCCTGGAGAAGTTGAAAATTATGCTTTTCTGGAAAAAGCTGAGTGAGTATAATAATTTTCAGTACTATAATCTATTGATAATTATTGATAATCTATTGATAAACAGTATATAACTTTTGATAATTGATATATTTGAATCTTATTAGTGGTGAGCACGAGAAGATTATTTTAAATCCTGAACGTTCAGATAAACATTCTTTTGTGGGATTAGCATTTAAATTGGAAGCTGGTAAATTTGGACAATTGACATACTTCAGATGTTATCAAGGAATGTTGAAAAAGACAGATACAATTTATAATACCAGAACTACAAGGAAGGTAGGTATACGGTTAATTGTGACAAATGTATGTTATAGATGTTAACTTAAACATAAATTAATTGAATATTTACAGGTACGAGTTTCACGATTAGTACGTCTTCATTCAAATACTATGGAAGACGTTTCAGAAGTATATGCTGGAGATATATTTGCATTGTTTGGAATTGATTGTGCTTCTGGAGACACATTTGTCACCAAAGGTGACATGGGACTTTCTATGGAATCAATATATGTACCAGAACCTGTTGTTTCTATGGCCATTTCACCTAAGAACTCAAAAGATCGCGATAATTTTGCCAAGGGTATCGCCAGATTTACGAAAGAAGATCCTACATTCCGATTTTTATATGACTCTGATAGCAAAGTACGTTACTTTATTACATTATCAGTTATAGTTTATTACAAGAATGCAGGTCTTACCATATTTCGATTATTCCTTCATAATTTTTAGGAAAGTATAGTATCTGGAATGGGCGAATTGCACTTGGAAATTTATGCCCAACGTATGGAGCGTGAATACAATTGCCCTGTCATACTTGGCAAACCAAAAGTTGCTTTCAGAGAAACATTGCTTGCTCCTTGTGAATTTGATTATCTTCATAAAAAGCAAACTGGTGGTGCAGGACAGTTTGGTCGAGTAATTGGTGTTTTAGAGGTAATGTCAATTAAAAATTTCCAAGTGTAACAATTAATAGTTAGAGTAACACTTATTTTATTATAACTTATGCCTACTTTCAAACTTTTGTTATAGCCCCTTCCACCGCATAAGAACACTAATATTGAGTTCTCAGATGAAACAGTGGGCACTAATATTCCTAAGCAATTTGTTCCTGGTGTACAAAGAGGGTTTTTATCGATGTGTGAAAAAGGTCTTCTCTCTGGCAACAAATTAGCTGGCTTGAAGTTCAGACTGATTGACGGTGCGTCGCACGTTGTAGATTCTTCTGAACACGCTTTCTACCAGGCTGCCCAGGGAGCTATTAGAGAAACGTTTGAAAAAGGATCCTGGCAAATTCTAGAACCTATTATGATGGTCGAAATAACAGGACCTGAGGAATTCCAAGTAAATGAAACTTCGTATATACTTAATAAATAAATTATTCTGAATGATTATGATCGAATAATAAAAAAAAACTATCACCGTTTCTTCAACAGGGTGTACTAATGGGCCAGCTAAACAAAAGGAAAGGTATCATTGTTGGCATGGATGGATCTGATGGATATTTTACAGTTTATGCCGAAGTGCCTTTGAATGAAATGTTTGGATATTCAGGGGAATTGCGTTCTAGCACGCAAGGAAAAGGAGAATTCACAATGGAATATTCAAGATACAGCCCATGTATGCCAGACATCCAAGAGCGTCTAATTGCAGACTATCAAGACTCTTTGGGTATAGCTCAAAAGAAGAAAAATTAATGTAGATCGAAATTTATAGTTTTATTATTTACTTAATTTTATGTACCAGTGCTTTTGTTGGTATTAAAACAATGGAATGAACAGTTGTAAGATAAGGATATTGAATCAATCTAAAAAACAATATTCTAATTTAGATACTGTGCTCCGATCTGTAATAGTATCATCTGACGTGACACCAACTAAATCATATCCACAAAATCACGTCAAAAAATAACAATTTTGTAAATATACCGATATAGTTTAGTTTTTAAATGTTAAATCAATATAAATTTGTACCATTCTCAAAAGGTGTACAAAACATGTTAAGTTATTAAATTAATAACATAAGAAATCGTACTGTGGACATTTTTAAAGGAAGCCGAACTTTTGAAAATAAAATTATGATTGACATACGTTAAACTGTTGTTTGAGATCGACTTTATTCAAATTATTCCTTCAGCTTATTCAATTTAAAATACTAAATACTTTGTGTTTTTAACACATTAGGTCACAACTATATTGATCAGAATAAAATATTATAGCTTCAAACCTTAAGTATACATTATTGTTTTACAATATCCTTAAAAAAGATAGAGTTGAAAACCGTTTATAATATAATTCTGAAAGACTTAACAGGAAAGCATATCGTTTAAATTATCATTATAACATGAACGTTCGAACACAAGTCAAATATCGACGCTTAAATATATAATACGTATACTTATATATATAACTTATACCGAATAAGAACCAAGGACCAACTACGCACGAAAAACGAGACCAGTATAGAGTAAATTTTATACAATTTAATGTTACTCAACAATGACGCTACAAGTGTATAATGTTATGGTATGATTCTGAAACGTGACTGAGCATTCGCTCTATCTCTCTTTCTTCACTTGTTCCTCTTCATCATCATCCGAATCTTTCGCTTCGTATAATACTTTTTAACTCTCGCGCGTTCACAGATCGGCGACATAGCCCTCGACGACGATGCCCGGGGCTAGCTCTGCGGTTGTCGTCTCGCCGTTCTCGAAGCCATTGCGAGCGACTGCACCGCCGCTGCTACTGCCGCCAGCACCTCCGCCCCACGCGCCCTCCCGGCCGTATTTCTCCGACATCCGCACCATCTCGTTCGGACTCCACTCGGGTGATTCTGGTCGGTTGAAACCACCTCCGCCGCCGCCGCCACCGCTGCTGGTACCACCGCCGCCACCTCGGCTGCTGTAGACGACGTTCGACTCGTAATTCGACCGGTAGTTCTGGGACGAGCCACCGTAGCTGTCGTACACCGCCGTACGCTTCATCGATTCCCGTTTATGGCCCGTTTTTCGCAACATCGCCTGTATGTGTAAGATAAGAAAATGTTCAATATCTTATAAGTTTTTATTTCGATGGTAGCATATAGGTACATTATAAAATTTTACCTGAAAATTGAAGGGCGGATCGTCTTCGGTATCGTTGTTGTTATTTTTTCGCCCCATCATCTTCAATTCGTGAACCGGATTGACCCTGAGTGAGAAGAAAGCATTTTTATATTAGAAACTCCTTTAAATTGTACGAGCTTTAATTTATAACACGAGAGAAGTGAATTACCGATCATTTCTGTTCATCCTGTCTTCAGCGGCCCAGTCATTTGTGGCATTTCTATTACGAGACTCAGTATTGTAGCTATTGTAGCTTCGCGATTGAACTGGCTGCATTGGCATTTTATTAATTGGAATTGGGGGTGGTGGCACTTTCTTCCTAGAGCGTATAGACCCAGTTTGATCATATTCATTCTGCAACGAAATCAAGTAGTTTTTTCATTAAAGTTTGAAATATATATCGTATACTTAAAAATAGTACATGAATAATGTACTCACTGAGCGAGGAGTATGAGCGTTGATCGGTCGCACGGGGCTACGGCTGTCCATAGGCGCCTGAAAACCTGTGGTGGCTCTCGACTGGGCTTGGGCTTCGACGGGAGGGCATCGGACTGGGACACTGGGGTCCCTGGAAAATGGAGTGTTGATAAGACTCTGGTGTGCCCCGGTGCTCGCGGTATTGATATCGCGATGGGGGGAGTTGGTCGTTTGGCATTGTACATCTGAAAATGAAAGAGTCATACTCTGGAGAAAGAGAAGCTTCCCTCTCCACGCACTCAGCTATATAGAGAGTCACCTCCCTCTAACCCCGGCCTAATATGTATATTCGCTTTATTTTTGTTCTTTCAAATAACTTTTATATATAGTCCAGTGCTGAGTGAAAGTCAAATATAAGTTAAGGAGGAAAGAGTGCGGAGAGCGTTCAAGCCAAGAAGGGCGGGGGAGGTGAGAGAGTGGACACGCGGCAGAGAAACGATCACAGACGCAGATGAGAAGATATATAGGGTAATATGATAGAGAGAGAAAGAGGAGCGTGGTTCAAATGTTAGTCAATTATACTTTCAATTCATCTATTTAGAGTAGTTAATTTGCGATTACTTGTTATATTCTTATATGTTTACTTTCATACTTTTTTACTGGTTAATTAAAGGGATATCCATGTAAACAACAGTCTTAATCGTCGAAGCCAAACATTTTTACAAGTGAATCGTATAAAAATAATAAATAATTTGTCTAGAAAATATTTCGTAGTCTAAAATATATAAGAATGATTTCAAACAAATAGGTTATTATGTTTGATGATATGCTATGTGAGGCTAAAATTGGATGATTGATTGACTATAATCTATGACGAAAGGGTGAGATTGCAAAAATTCTTGGCTCCAACAATCGAAGATAAGTAGAGAAAACTAAGAGAGCTAGATTAGATAGTTAAAAAGTGCAAAGTAGTACGAGACAATATAGTACAAAAGTAAGAAGTGTTGGATACTTTCATAATTAGAAGATTAAACAGTCCATTTTTAAGTTGCAAGCCGACAAAAACTACTTTTCATCACTAACAAACGAACCAATTTCCGATGCGAGCAATAAGTTTTGCCAAAACTACCACCTGCATACAAAAATCGATCTAACGTTTTCACTTTTTCAAAATTCAAAAAAATGAGCAAGATATCATCAAGTGACTTTTATTCTTTTTTGTCAATGCAGCTTTCATTGCACACACGTTCCGCAAGCTCTAGAAGGTAGAGGAGATGCGTCATGGGCGAATGATCTCGGCGCACACACATCATCATCATCATCGACAAAAAAATGATAGTTGGCACCTCTCTTGTTCCTTCGGATGTTCCCCCACACGGTTTGCCTCTTCAACGGCTCGTCCCAATTCTCCTGATCGTCGTCCGACATCGAGGACGTTACGGATCTGCAGAACGCATTTTCAGAATAATACCAAAAATGCCGACTTACCTTCGGGGGTTATTATGGTTTTTATTTTTATTTTGCGCATTTAATCGTCTCTACGTTTTGGCATCTCACGAGCGACAAAAATAATGAAAAAAAGAAAAAGACAATTTTACGTGATGAGAATTTTTAATGAGAGATTTTTAATGAGGGCAATATGCTCAGGATTCTGAATTGATTCGCGGGCTTTGACGATACAGCAAATATAACAAAAAAATCGGATGCGGGGTCAGTGCCCCCTAGCGAATGATCAAAAAAAGCACATTTCACTCTTATTATGAAGAAACCTTAAATCATAATTTAAAAAGCAATCGAGAAGAAGACAGTCCGATCGTTCGCTAGAGTTCGGTCATTCATAGGGGTCGGGATGGTCACCGTATCAGGGGGTGGGCCGATCAGAGAGCTGTAATGACACGTACCCTTGCCTCCTGCGTGCTTTCGACGTGGGATCGTGCATGTGACTGGTGTCGTAGAATGGTAATTCGTGATGCATGTCGAATGGAAGCTTATGAACTTCTGGCGGGCGAACTGGGCCGAGGAAAACATCGGGATTATTATCGTATGATGGGTCGATCCTCTCTAGGGGCACGCGCTCATTGCTCATCTGCAGAGCCCCCACTACTGCCTGATTGTATAGATGGACCTGGTTTAATAAACGTTTTTTGTATATTAAAAATCCGTAATTAGATGTTTATGAGGAATTTTAAGGGGGCACGAAATTTCTGCCTTATCAAATAATTGTCGTTTATTCGATATATTATTGGTAAAATAAGAATGTTGTTAATAAACATTATCTCGAAATTTGTGCAGGCTACTACATATAGATACTATCCTCTTCGGAGCCCCCTAAAATACAAGTATTTTTCTTACTTGCTGACAGAAGTGAACGAGGTCTTGATACCGGGCTGCACGGTAGCGTAGGAGGACTTGGAATATGCTCTTCGATCTCCACTTGCTGCTGTAGAACCTCATCATGTCCATTGTGTCCGGATCCAGATTCATATCCTTGCTCAGAAGGGGGCCGACTTCCTTTCGGACTTGGTGTCCTCTGTAGGCTACACATCAAACATACAGTTTTTGATAATAATCCGTTAATTCTCCTTACACATTTACACATAAGGTATATAGCAATGACATAGAAATGACGAAAAAATTTGAGATTCTAATTAGGCTCAGGCAAAAAAGAGGGTTGTAAAACAGCGCGATTGACAAAATGGTACCTTTCTGCAACACTAAGGCTGCTTCGTCTTGAGACATTTCGCGACTCGATTGCTTTTTCACTGCCTTCGATGAATCTTGGCTCGGCTCTGGCTTCGCCGGTGCTTTCTTCACTGAAACATTTCCCGTTAACTTCGGCACGAACAAACGCCGAAAAAAGAAAAAAGGAGAAAAAAATACAACAAAATATAGTTTGTCGAAACCAAAAACACACGGGAGTGCGCATGTGTAAAAAAACGTGTGAAAAACGTGCCAGGTTGCAAAAACATAATTATAGACAGGTGATTGTTTGCGTCTTTCATCGATTGAGCCTCAAAACAGTGTAAAAACCACTAAACACATGAACTGTGTGTACAATACATGCGTGTTATTGTTGATGACGAGATGCACATTGACTACCTACCAGGTTCCGCGCGAGCTGCAGCAGAGGGACCAGGTCGCGAGGCATACCGTGTCGTCTTCGAAGCGATGGTTTTGCGCGCGAGGAACGCTCGCATCATGCATTGTACTTTGACGATTTTCTTCACCTGCGTCTCATACAAACGCGACAGGTACTCCTCGTTGTAGTACTTGAGGAAGACCTTAGACTTGCCAATTATCCAGCCCTCCATTTTGAGACGGACGAGCAGGAGACGGCAGTTGTCCTGAGTCATCTCGACATTCTCGTCGAAGTCGAAGGCCAGGAATTTGTATCTGCAAGTGGGTTTTACATTTTTCAAATTGAATTTAGAAACTATTAAAATCTTTTATATATAATTAAAGAAAACATTAGGAAACCACCAACCTTCGTAAGAATTCCTGGAACGTTACCCGGAATGGATAACCTCGTTGCCTAGCCCTTGCCGTATCAAGCACAGCAAGAGCGCGTATTTGCTGTCTCACGACTTCGCGATAAAAACCACGCGGTTGTCCCTCCAGGTCGGAGCGTATGCAGCGAATAAAGTGCGTGCCACCGCTAATTGCACCCACGGACAAGCTCTTCAAAATTTCGAGACTGGAGGCGCGGAAGGTCGCCGCGTACGTGCGTATCTTTCGTGTCTGCGAGTATTGGCCCCTCGAGATCGTGTTGTATTTCTAGAACGACAGAATGGGTTGTTTTATAAAAATAATAATAATATCGTTGTCCATGTTATATAACCAATTAAAGAACATAATGATCCAATAATGGAAAAACTTACCCTAAGATTTGTAGTTTGATCAGAATGCATCAGGGCAGCGCCCCACTTGCTTCTCGCCGTCGTCTTCTTTGGCTTCTCTTCCTTATCCTTTGGTTTTTCTTGTGTATGAATCGTCAGTGCACCACCCTTGGTCAGCTTATTTGTAAACAGCTGTTTTACCGTCTCGTGACTCGATTGTCTCAGCGTTTCGATCATCTCCGGTGGCACAAAGTCCCGGTTCTTTTCGGCAATCTCTGAGGCGTCGTACGCCAGTTTCCCTGTGTAATGAGCGACAGAGAACTCGTTCTCACTTAGGACCTTGACGTGGACGTTGCTGTTGGCGGAACGCTTCTGACTGATACGCTCGAAAATGTGGGCGGTGTCATGGAGCTGACGGGAGGCCTCATCCAGGACGAAAAAGAAACCGTCATCCCGGCCCATCAGCTGGTCGATCGCCTGCTTGTTGTCATAAAAGTGGAAGCGTTCGATGGGGATCTCTTCCTCTTCTTGTTCTTGCTATGGTTCGACAAAATTTCCTTAGCGAAAAGGCTTTGCTTTAGGAAAGAACGCCAACAAAAGACTTACCATTTCCCAAACAAAAATTCGCTGATTGTAATGACATTGAAGCTGCTCATTCATGGTGTTCACGACCAGCTGCTCAAGCCTGTTCTTCGAGAAGCACTCGAACCCAAACAGATCCAAAATACTGATGAGAAACTTGTCTCCGCTGGTGGCAAAAAACAAAACAGTCCAATTAAATCTCCAGACCACGTTCATCAATCACCAAAAAACCAAACCTCCACCTACAATAACGTGCGTGAGACGCTGAGCTTCTCGTTGATATTATTCACCAGCCAATCCACCAGTCTCTGATAAATCGTATTTGCTAGGGTATCTCGCGCCTCTTTTGCCTCGTCACAGGTATGCCTCTTCCTCACCGCTGCGCCTTTCTTGATCACACAGTAGTTGCACAACGACCAAGTGAACTTCTTCACATCGACATTTAGTAACTCAGCTACCGACTTGGCCGTCTCGATGTTGTGAACCTCAGCCTCACCACCGTTACCCTCGATAAACCTCACATCACCTAGATTAAGCACGGCGGCGAGGATACGCCAGATAGTCTCGCAGTGCTCCTCCATCTCCATGGCTTTGAGGCAGTCCTTGATGTGCTGGAACTTGCGTGCGTTGCCGTGCGGATCGTTTCGCACCTTGAACGAACGCTTGCGACCGGACATCGAGTCGGAGTCGTAGACGCGCAGGTAGCGCATACGACGGCCCTGCGGTAGGAGATACTGACGCAAGTTGCCTGACGCTTCCAAGCCGTCGTAGAAGTAGTAGAACATGTGGAAGTTGGATTGGTTTCTGGAATCCATCCGATAAGTTGTTTGTTAATCCTTTTTTCATTGGTTTTTGGGTAAGTTATTAATATAATTTTAGTATACCTATCTCGGGTAGAAACACGGAACTTTTCAAGATTGTACACCCAGAATATAGCTCCAGAAGCCTTGCCTGTGGATCCGTAGGTGGTTTGAGCTTGGAACAAGCACCTGGTAGAGTTTGTATTCAGGGGCGTGGCAGCGTTTGTAAATGCGTGAATTAGGTTTATCGCCTTAATGACTCTTGCTCCAGTATCCTTCAGACTCTATATCACATGATACAAGTAAACATTATCATCCTCTTTGAAACCAATTTACGAAAAGTCTAGAGATGCTTACCTTGCCAAGATACATGAGATGCTCAATGAGATGCATCATATTGGTAGTTTTACCGGAGTTACTCTCACCAGCGAAGATGATGTGTTGCGGCTCCTCGTTGTGGAGCACGTCCTGGTAGGCGCTGTCGGCTACCGAGTATATGTGTGGCGAGTTATCCGAGCGCGACTTATTCTGGTACTTGGTGTGAAACTGTAATAATTCATTCAAGATCGATTATCCAAGTATTTGGGAAGACAATATTGATACTATTTGCATTCTGGCAATTTTAAGATTATTTAAATCAAATAATCAATATTAAAAACATAATAAAACTTCAAAATGCTACAGAAAACTACAAATCCTCACAAGCGGTCCATAAACGTCCTGCTCCTCGTTCGGGTTGAGTATCAGCAGGACATCACCGACAAAGGTGTGAAACGAGCCGATACGCAGACGTTCCTGGAGTTCGTCAAGTATACGATCCTCGGAGAGATTTTCGAGCGCGGCTAAATCCTCCTGAAACATGCGCTCGGGCGGCTGGGCCTGGTTGGTCTTGAGATAGCCCTTACGGACGATGGACTCAGGTTGGCGTTCGCGTTTGCCCTTCTCGCTCATGTTCATGATCAAAGCCTTGATCTCTTGCGTAAGCTAAAAACGATGGCTAGTAGAGTGAAGTTGGTAGGTGTATGAATGGAAGGTGGAATGGGTACACTTACCGCGTATTCGTTTTCGGGGAGTTCCGAGAGGAACGGGTGTTCAGCGATCTCCGACATGAAGGGACGGTTGTCCGGGTTCTTCTCCAAACACCTGCGCAAAGATACGTTATATTACAGAGTTTTATAACATACCGTTTTAGAAAATCATTAAACACAATCAATACGCAACTCAGCAATGAAATCATTGAGATTCTGTGTCCAATTCGATGGTCTAACCAGAGTCGGCGGTGGATTCCTCACGATCTGAAACAACGCTCTCGTCGGATGCATATCCCTGAATGGTGGGAACCCGTCGCCCAGCTCGATAGCGGTGATTCCCACAGCCCAGACGTCGGCGCGGCTGCCGTAGCCGGAGCTGGCGTCGCCCTTGCTCGTGACGACCTCGGGGGCCATCCAGTTGGGCGAGCCGATGCACGTCTGACGCTTGCCCATCTCGCCCTTGATCATGCGTGCAAGACCGAAATCGACGAGCTTCACCTCGCCTTCGCGGCTTAGCATGATGTTGCTCGCCCGGATGTCACGGTGGAGGACGTTGTTCTCGTGCAGGTGTACCAGGGCCTGCGGAGAGGATTAGGATGTTGTAGGGCTGCACGAGAGCAAGACAATACGATATTTCTGTACTTATATTGTCTCGCTCTTGTAAATTCTTGAAAATTT
>UXGD01000300.1:0-69144 GCA_900474315.1 Torymus auratus
AATCTACCGATTTCAACAATTCTCATATCAAATTAAACCTCTTATCTTCTACTCAAATTTGATATGAGAATCGTTGAGATAGCGCCTTTTTGCTACTAGCGCCGAGATAGCGCTTTCTTCCTCTCAGCCGTCGATATATAGATTATATTCCTTGCAGTCAGAAAAGTGCGCGGCCAACACTGCTCACGATGGTTGTAGCACGTTTCGCAAAACTGCAACGAAAACTATAGCATTATTTACGAGTTTGCATGGAATACTAGTACAATAAATATATTTTTTTTTATGATTTTTTTTCGCTTATTTTTAATAGGTATATAAATCCACATATATCGAAAATATACAACGTAAAACTATAAAAGTGAACAAAATGTACATGTATCGTAAATATTATATAAAGTATGTACACGCAATGTATAAGAAGAAGAAAGCTAAACGAAATCAGATCATTTAATTCTCTACGTAGATTTTGCTAAAAACCGAGCTGTGGTTTACAAAACAGCTGTTCAAGCAAATTATTGAATAAAGCACCTAATTTCTATTTTCAAAGCAGTTTATATTATCAAAGAGATTGAACGAAAAGTTTTGCAGTTGTAAGTGATGATAGAAAAAATTTAGTACATGCTCTGCTAATATAAAGAAAATCATCGTTTAAGAGGAAATTTTTTGATTCGATTAAAAAAATTAAATTATATATCAGACGTTATATTGCAAAATGAATCGGCAAAACTTTGGGTTGAATTTTCTTGATAGTATAAACTGCTGTGAAAATATCAGTTTGATTGCACGGTTGTACAAAATGCAAATGATCCCGTGAAAATGTTCAAAATTATACCATAATGCAATTAAGATAATAGATTTACAAAAGGCTATATAAGAAGTAATTATTGAATAGCTTACAGTTCCAAAGTATTATGGAATACGAAAAACTCATTTGTGAAGTACAGAATTGTCAACGTATAGCACATACTTTTGTAGCAAAAACTATTAATTTACAAAAGTAAGAATAAGAAAAAAATACAACAAGGGTACTCATGAAATTGAAAGATTAAAAAAATAAAAAAGAAAAACAAAGCATTTATTGCGCTGGCATGTGCGCGCTCACGTATGAATTTCTATATTGACCGCCTCATAATACAGAAAAATTAGTAGTTTATGCAACAAGGGCATGAAGCTTCACGCACGAACAATATGACTGCGCCGGCACGAGTGTCGCCTTGCGATCATTGTTAGGGCGAGACGTACACACCCAAGTTGCTGCATACAATATTTTTTGCAATTGTGCGTATAGTTGGTACGTGAATCGGCATTTACGTGCGTGAATTGTACTTCACGCTGCACGCACGGCTTTTTACTTCACGCGCCGAAAATTTACAACTGTTTGTAGTAAACTTCAAGCATCAGCTTTACGCAAGCAATTGCAAAAAAATCTTATTACACTTAATATTTTTTTTCTATTTCTAGGAGAAAAAATTAACGATCACACCGTCAGGTGGGGGGAGGAAGGTGCTATTTGAGCAGCACGCTACGAAAGGTGCTATTGGAGCGGCGTGTTACAGAAGGTGCTATTTGGGCGATTCGTAATAAAATTTGAGGCTCAAGTTTTTCTTTTATCAAAATTTAAGTTGGTAACTGTATACCTACAGAATCTTAAAAATTTGTTTAAATTCATTATAAATGAATATTTATGATCGGAGGCTTAGAATTTTATAATTTATCTTTTTTTACAATATTGTAAACTAGTGGTAACTCTGAAATTGAACAAAGAACAAAATTACCGTTTTCAAATAAAAATTGGATAAAACGTCAAAATGATTGTCACCGTTTGTTGTTTTGTTCACCGTTCTTCTAGGTAACGGTAGATAGTTTTTAATAATTAAATGTCGTTAAAAATTTTTTTCGTGACCTCTACCTTCAATGGATGTCTTTGTTTGTATCATATGTGTACAGATTATTGTAAAAAAATCTTAAAATTGATATCAATCAATACCCCCGAAGCTCCTTAATCTTGTATGTATTATATTAATGAATAGAGTTCAATGAAGAAAGTACAAATTTAGTATTTTATATGTAACGTTTATTAGCATGTACTATTCTAATATAAACCATATTTAAATATCTAATAGAATAATGGTTAAATGCTATTTACAAAACACAGTTTATAAGGATACGCAGTATATACAATGTAAATTATTTGGCTTCATAATTTTCAAAAATTTTTATATTCGAAAACATAATTAAAAAATAAATGATAATTCACAAGAAGAATGCACAATGATTTTCTGATATTAAGCGAACCCACGCAACCGTCTACGTACAAATAAGTTAAGTGCATAATGTATGTGTTAGATTCGGTATTTCTACAACTCTAACTTCAATACAAATTCAGTATGATGCATATTTATTTAATTCTCACGTCTATACATGTTTTTATAACTAAAATCTACTGATTTTACTGATTTTCGTCACGATTGTGAAAAAATCCACGCTCCTCTGATAACTCTTATTAAAAATCGTTCATTCACATTCGTTCTTTCCTTATCTTTAATCTAAAGAGAGACATCTCTTGATATGATTCGCAGCAATATTATCGTATAATTAATTCGTAGGGCAGTCAGAGAATATTTTATTATCATACTTGTGCCTGTAATGTTTCTACAGTTTAGAATTTTAAATGTCATTCCTTATTTTTTTCTTGGCACTTTTCTTACATACTAGCAAATGCTCTAAAACTGAAAAACGATGCAAAATAACTTTCAGAAGAAAATATTTTAAAAAGACATAAAATAGATAAGTATACAATTTAAATTGCATGCAGATTATACATTTGAAACACTGTAGAAAATACTTTAGTAAAGTTTTATAAATGAGTAATTTTTATAATAAACTCTTCGTGTTGTTTGTTATATTGTCATTAATATGCTGTTCAAATTATTTCAGAAAAAATGAAAGTAAACTTTATCATCGGCTCAGTCACTTATTAATTATTAAATAACCATTTCGAGGTGAAGAACTGTTTTGAACATTGAGCAGCGAACACTTGCTTGAAGAGCCATTAAATTTAAAATTTTATCAAAATCATTAAATGCCCATAAATGGATTTGTAAGTAATGAACATTTGCAACTATCTGCTAGAAAAATGCTTCACTGAATTTTCTCGTCAATTATCATTTGGCAGCCTAAATGAAAAAGTCGCGTTCCGGAATGATAAATTTTCACATGTAGAAAGAATTGGGTTTAGAAATGCAGGCGAGTCGGTTTCTCTGCGCGCTAGAAACTAGGCTCGGTTCAGTTGATGACTTGGACGTAGGTCGCGGGGAAGATGCCGGTCCTGCCCCTGCACTCGCCGATCCACCAGCCGTCGGCCTGCTTCTCGTGCACGGTGATGAGGTCGCCGGGGCTGAGGCTGAGCTCGTCGTTGAGGTTGGCCGAGTACTGGTAAATAGCGCGGCAGCGCTCGAGGCCATCTTCGGTTTTGCCCGCCACTGTCACGTCAGCCGAATCGACGTCCTGGTTGTTGTTGTCCTCGGAGTTGCTGCTGAACTCGTCGAAGTCGCTGAAGTCCTCCTCGTCGGGCGGGTTCTCGGAGTTGCCGTCGCCGGCCGTGCGGTCCGTCCAGGCGTCACGCTGCTCGCTGTCGCTGTCTTTCGATAGCTGCAACACCTCCAGCTCGCCGTCCGACGTGTCATGGAGCTCGAACGATTCGTTCTTTGCCCAAGAAGGAACCTGAAAGTTTAACAGTTGTAAGTTGCTCGAGTAAAATTGCTGAAAAATAAGGTAACTCGGGGTAATTCAGCCATTTTTTTAAATAACCAATGTCACCAGCTTCCAAATATGAAAAATATAAGTTTTGTATATAGTTTTTAATTGTTTAAAAATATTTACTACATTGTATTGCAAGTTTCTATTATGCAATTTCAAAAAAAATAAAAAAAAGCAAGTATTTCGTTTTAGTCGAAATATAAGCTAAAAACCTAATTGAAAGTGGTAGGGCCAGAAATATGAGGCTTTTTCTTTGAAATTAGAATGGAAATAATATTAAAAATATTTTTTTTTCTATTTTGTAGAAGCAAAATACTTTCGCGTCTATAATTCACCTAATTTAAAAACTTAAAAAATATGATTAGCAATAATCAATTTCATTGATCAAAATGAATTTTTCGTTTATATAGAATTCCAAAATCATTTATAGAATACATTCTAATGAAAAATTATTTCGTTAATACTAAGAATTATTCCTAGGAGTTGATAATTAAATACAGATTTGACATATTTTTTATTAATTTTTAGAGTTTATGAGTTTTATTAAACTATTTATACAATATTGGTCAAAATAGGTGACGGGTCAGCTAATTTCGCCAAAACGCACATTTTACACTTTTGCGTGTACGTGTTGCTAATTTTTTTCTTGGTAGTATATTTAGTATAGTTGAAATTTTTTATTTTTATTTTGTACCAACGCATTTACAGAAGGAGAAAGAAAATATTCCGCTTAAAGTGGCCGAATAGCCCCAAGTTAGCTTATATCAAAAGATAGTTTTTTACGTCGCAGCGCAATTCCAGGCGCGTTTTGCGGCAACGCTCGAAGTAAAAGTAGTTGGACCAGTATGAAGTGTAGAGAAATAAAGATTACCTTGAGTACACTTTGTTGCAGTCCTTGCTTATCTCTGGAAACCAGGATGTGTTCTGCTAGAGGGTGTTTGCCTCGCTTGCCGCCTTCAAGTTCGGACAGGGCACCGCCAACTTTGTACCTTGCAGCTTCCAAGTACGTCAGCATAGAGCGCATCTAAAAGTATAGTGTTTATGTTAGAAACAAAGGGATATTGTGCTATTGGAGAAATCAATCGACATAGATTTCTGGCAACCATTTCATTGCAGGTGACGAGTATTCAAGGCCAGGCGCGGTATCGCAATTATAAAACACGCAAGTGACATTAATTGATTGAGTATTGATTCCGATATTGTAAGATAAAAGGATTGCGTGAAAGTTATTAGATTTATAAAGGTTGGCAACTTACGTGCAGTAACTTATCGGTGACGTTCTGCGTGCTCTCGTCGGCGGCGAAGGCCGGCGTCTTGATGAAGGCGCGGTGCAGCGTCTCGAGGCCCTCGCGGCCCCGCCTCTCGCGCTCGATGTCCTGCCTGATGAGGTGGAGGACGCGCACGAGCGCCTGCTTCCGTCGCTCGCGGTTCATTGCCAGGGTGACGTGCTCCGCGTAGAAGTCCGGCAGGAGCTGCTCGGTGCTCGCGGAGTCGTTGCTGTCGATCCGCCGGATCAGGTTCCTCAGGATCTCCACGTCCTGGGCGACGCTGCAGTTGCGGATGGGCTGCGACAGCCGGTCCGCGCTCTTTGGACAATCGTTAATTACCTTTCACATTTGCTATAAATAAATCTACACTCGGAAAAATTTTCCACAAAAGGATATTCCTCTTCATTTTGGACTCAAAATTCGGTCTATTTGAACCAAAAGGGAAAAAAACTCCACTTGTGTGAAAAAGAAACCTTCTGACTCAAAATGTGTATATTCTAGTATGTTTCTGCTAAACAACATTGTAATTACTTCTGCTAATTATTGTGCAATCACTAATCACGACTGTTTTTTACCATTTATATAGTACGTGCACTTGATAATATGTTAAAATTGTGAAAAAAAAAATCAAAGAAAAAATTGTTGTACGAAGTTAATTCAGAAGTGCAGTCACCGGGAATCTAACTCTCGACCTTCGGATTGGGAAGCCAATGTCTTAGCCACACATGACTACCCGAGCCTTTGAAAGAGAGTAGCAAAACAAGAAACAGACCTTACTTCCATTTCCTCTTGCGCCAAAAGGAAAATCATTTTGGACCAAAAACTTGGCTACTTTCGAAAAGAAAATCCTTTTATATCAAAATGAAATGATTTCCATCAAAAAGAAGTTTCATTTCGGTGCAAGGTTAATTTGCGATCAATTTGGAAAGGAAATTGGGATTAACATGAAATTATGACTTTTTGTTCTATACTAAAATCATTTACACGCGAAAGGAAGTTTCTCCGGTGTGAAAATAAAATGTCTGATTGAATAATATAATTATTTAGCAGCGAAAGGATTTTCCCAAAAGAAATGTCCTTCTCGCTGAAGTAATCCATGTGTCCGAGTGTAGTTCTGAGGGAAGAGTGTTCACCTGCTGGAGCTTGGGCGCGAGGGCCTGCAGGTGGGCCAGGTAGACGTTGGCGAGGTCCTTGAGCGCGCTGAGCCGCTCCTCCTCGAGCAGCTCCATCTGCTTGGCGGCCTTGCGCACGGCGCACTCGTACTCGAGGCGGGCGCGCTCGGCCCGCACCGTCACCGTGTAGAACTCGGTGTCGGCGCGCCGCGCCGAGTCCTCGGCCTTGCGCCGGCGCGTCTCCAGCTTGCTGGCCTCCTTGTCGCTCATGTGGCCGGCGCCGGCCGAGGCCAGCTTGTTGTTGGCCTGGGGCTGCTGCTGCTGCTGCTGCTGGTGCGTCTGGCTGAGGGTCTGGAGGCGCGCCAGGTCCTGCAGCCGCTCGTTCTCGCGCGCGCACGCGAAGCTCTGCTTCTTCGTCTTGGCGGCGACGGTGCGCCACTCCTGCAGGGACTTGGACGCCTTGTCCACCGAGTTCTCGATCGTCTTGCGCGTGCGGCCCTGCACCTCAGCCACGCCGACCTGCCGGGAAGCCGTTTCCTCATTTGTACTCTTAACAACTTTATATTCACGAGCGCATAAACGCCCTGCTAATTTATCGGCTCCTGCTTGTAATTTTAAACTCCTATTTACGGGCTCATTTTTTTAATTTACCAACGATTTAACTGTTGCGAAAAAGTTAATCGACCGCAATATATTGTTCTCCGACACCTGGCGGCGAGCATTCTATACGCTTTTACGACTCTTACGCGAACGAAATTTAATATTGCAGCGATTTTATTAAAAAAAATATACAAGGTACGATTTCCCAACGTGACCGGCAGTGCTCAAATTTTCAAAACAATAAAAACGCCTTACGAACCCGTCGACCGTTTCGCAAGAGCGACGCCTGTCTTCGTATATCCTCGCAAAAGTGCCCGGCGAGGAAAAGCAAAAGCGAGTTACACACGTACTCGCGTACTATAAATACCCTCGAGAGGTTGCCGCATGCGCGCGGTGTTACGCAGGAGAGATCGCAATTAGCTCTATATTCTACTCACCCTGAGAGGTTTGGCGAGCTGCTCGCTGAGGGCGCTTCCCCAGGCTCGGTGGGCCTCGGCCGCCGCCTCCATCTCCTCGCCGACGCAGCGCCAGGCCTCGCTGACGCCTCCGCTGCCGTTGCCCCCTAAACAGACAGGCACGTAATACTTAGATGCGGATTTTCTCAGAGACGCCCCCGCGTAGCTGTACGCGCGGCTATATATGTGCGAGCGCAGCTCTCGTACTCGTTTTATGGCCCGCTACGGTAGCTCCGGCTCGTTTCTCCCTTTTTTTTAAACTTTCTTTAAAGAATGCCTTTTTTGCGCAAAACAACGCTAAGTGTACCTTTGCAAGGACAAGAGTTGTGTGAAATTCTCGACTAGCGGTTCTTTTTTGCCTCAACTTGTCGCTTTTCTCGTTTTTCAGCAGATTTCTTTGGTAAAGCTATGTCTTAACGAACAGTGCGTGCGACAAATATTTTCATCTTTTATGGTATTTTATTCAACGCCAGTCAATAAATTAATACTACTAGCCGGAAGTAAAATTACGTTAAAAATATAGGAAAAGTGCTATTATACCGTCAATTAGAGCACAAAAAGATACGCGCAGACGATTTCTCCTTGCTTTTACAATGAATTGAAAAACAAAGTCATAGGCAATGAAGTGAGTGTTACAAAAAAGGCACACCAAATTTACCATTTGAAAATACACGGTTTCATAAAAGTTGTAAAAAAAATTATACGTTCTGAATTCTAGCAATACTTTGTGCAAACCTACTAGGAGAGGCTCAGGAATCCGGATCACGGATTCGGCTGAAACTTAGGTTTTTGGATATAGAAATATGAAGAAAGCTGCAATATTAGACCCTAAAGCTCAAAAAAATTAAAGTTCTGGTCACTTTTAGCTTTATTTTGATACAAGTCTTTAAAAAAATTTAAAACGGCAACTATTTAACTTTAAAAAGTCTTAAATATCATTTCAAGTAGAGAAAATAAAACTAAAGAAAACGAGCTTTAATTTGTTTTTTAAAGAATTAAAAAAAATCGATTCCTTCCAAAGTTATGAACGTTTGAAATTGAGCATCGAAAATGCATTGTTTAATCAACAAAATTCCCTGTTTGACTGCCTGCATATTTTGGTGCACTTTGTATGCTCAATTTCAAACGTTCATAACTTTGAAAGAAATCGACATTTTTTAATCCTTAAAAAAGCAAATTAAAGCTCGATTTCTCTAGTTTCTTTTAATATACTTGAAATGACATCTAAGACTTTCTAAAGTTAAATAGTTGCCGTTTTAAGACACGGTTTTTTTAAAGACGTGTATCAAAATAAAGCTAAAAGTGATCAGAAGTTTATTTTTTTTTTAGCGTTAGGGTCTCATATCACAGCTTCCTTCATATTTTTATATCGAAAAACCTATGCCAAAGTTTCAGCCGAATCCGTGATCCGGATTTCTGAGCCTCTCCTAGTAAATATTTTTGCCGTAGTCGTATGTTTGAATAATTATATATTCCTTACTATATAGAGTATACGTTACCTTGGTCCTTTGCACATGCTTTTGTCAGTTTTCCGCTTAATTTACTAAGTCCTTTGGCATAATTCGCTTCTAATTCAGCCCTACGAAAGAGTAAACATTGAAGTATAAGTAAAGTATAGAAATATTAATAGAAAAAGAGAGAGAACCAAGAAGCTGACCTCTCGTGTAAGATTGCCGCCAGCTCCTTGCAGAAGTCGCCACCCTGCTTGACGTACCTCCGCACCTCCTCGAAGCCACCGGGTCCACTCTGTAAGGACAGAAGCGAAGGAAAAACTTTAGTCAGGCTATAAGAATGCATTGGCGCGTGCCAAAAGGCAGGGAAAGTGCCGCAAACGGCGACGATAAGAGACTACCTATACATGTACATTTCGAAAGCGTGGTAATGAAAATGCGCGTGGCAAAGGAGGAAGCAGCCGTTTGGAGAGCGGTGCGAATGAACCGCGGCGAACTACTTGACGCCAACCTTACGGTTAGCTATAACGTTCGTGCCTCGCCGCGCGCGCGCGAAAACTCGCCGAGGGTATAATCGCGAGAGGGCACGCTTTGATTTTTACGAGGACTGCTGTTTTTGCGCGCTCTTATTATTAACTCTATATACGGCATATTGCTGCATTTTTTGTCAAAATTTGGTAATCGCTTTTTTTCTCTCTCTGGCTGATTTGGAACACGAAATTTCTCGAGTAATCTGTATGGCTGTGTATAATATGAACTACTCGCTTGAATCCTCAAATTATTCACTGCTTATGGATTACGCAACACTGCAGGATTTGAATTGAATGGTAACATTAATCAAGGTTTTATACATTATGAAATATTAACGTAATGGCATAAATTATAGTACCTTTATATGCAGGCAGACTAAAATCTAAAAGAATTCAAACACATATTATTGCAAAAGGTAAATTTTAAAAATATTCAGTCCCATGCTGATTTAGGTTTATCACACTGAAATTTAATATTACAAATGTTTATAAAAATTGCCGAATCATAAATAATAAGGGCTGTTTTTTAGAACCGTATAAAGCATATTCAGTTTATAATTAGCTATTTTATTCTCTTAACTTTCTTAGCAACAATAATAATGCAAAATTAAAGAGTACACATGATGTACTACACAAGAAACTTATATGTTACATCGCAAGTTTTAATTTGGCGTAATGCTCCCAAAAATATAGCCTGCAATTTGATAGCTTATTGATGACCGTTTTAAATACGGCAATTATTTGTAGAATTAATGGATCGTCATATATTGGCGATGAACACGTGCATCAACAGGTAATAAGACGGTGGGCCCAGAGAGCGAATAATTAGATATGTAACGGATTAATGGACGACAATTAGAGAAGGCTCTAAAACGGGCCCAATATTCCTCTCGCCAGGCTAATCCGTAACCCCATTCTGCCTTTAGAAGCCATTAAATTCGCCACCGAAACCTCTTTTTGTCATGGCGCGCGCTCAAGTGTATATGTGTGTATGTACACAGCACCGGGCGCACCGTACAGTTTTTTATTTATAATTAGAGAATGGGAACGCTCGACTTGAAGTGCTTCTACGAAGGCCTCGTTAAATAGGCATGCGCGCGCGAGAGAGTTTCACTCAGCGGCGTACGCTGCAAATCCTCGCGCGCACTGCAGTCGCGAACACTCTTTTCCCTAATAACCGATCATCGGCTGGCAATGCCGCGGCGTGCCCCGATCGTTTCTCTTTCTCTTTTTTCTTTCGCGAGCTATCCGTAAAGGCTTGAAATTTCATGTGATTATGCGCGCGCGCGCGAAGCATTTCTGCTCGCGTAAAATCCTCCGTTCCCCGTGTCTTTTTTTTGCCAAGTTTCGGAATGCAAATGTGCATTGCGCTGTATAGGCTAAAGCGCACATATGTGCGCTAAAGAAGGTTAACTATTTTCCTTTGCCCTAAATTTTTCTTGTGAAACGATCGTTAGAATAAGGATTTCAAGTTATTTATTTTTTTTTTCACAACTGGTAAAACGAGTGTAAGAGAGTATCGAACGTTTCTGACGCGGGCTTACTTGGTCTCGTTTTACCTATCAGGTTGTACAACATCGTTGACTATCATTAATAAATATCGAAATAAGCGCATTAGCCAAGAATATTAAAAACTACAACTATAACAAATATATATATCTGAATTAATTTTTTCGAAATTGAAATGTTCAGATTGTGAAAGTTAAAAAAATGAATAATTATTGCAATGTCAATGTAAATGAAACTTTTATAATAGACAGCAAATGTGAAAAACGACTATAAAGCTAGCTAGAAGAAAGAGAAAATTTTATTTCATTTGAAAAATAATTTAAAAAAAGATTGCAGACTTAAGGACTTCGATACGCTTTTTACCCGCGAGGTCCTTAACAAGCAGCTTCTTGATAGAATCACTTCCTCAAAACTTTTCTTTGATGTTGAGCAACTAATACCGCACCAAAGTCACTCGTGAAAGTTAATTACTTCTCATTAAAACCATTAAATTCTTTTCGCTTAAAATCTCCGACGAATGTCTTTAATGAATGAGATATGCTATAATCTAGCTTTACAAATAACAGTTTTTTTTTAAATTATTATATACGTCGCTTCATCATTCTTCTGAATAGTTATACTACGCTGCAACTATTTGCAAATGTATATCAGTAAGTGTCAATGTTATCGAGGAAGAAGTAATAGTTCAGATCATCTTTTGAATGATATATATTAGACAACGTTATTATATAAGTGATAATTAAAGTATGAGTACAAAATTATCAGCTAGTTTAAAATAACATGTACAAGATATTACTGTAGCTTCATGAATTTATAATATTAGGAAAAGGGAAAATTGCTTCGTAATTTCTTAATTAAAGGAAGTACACCCAGGAAATTGATATTTTGGAGGAATGATGACTGATTATATAATGCAAAACAATGCCTTGAACAATTGTACAAGAGCTCATTCAAGTATCGGTACCAATATTTTTAAAAAACAGAGAGAGAGAGACAGGAGCATGGCGTGGAAAGCATACATCAGTGAGATTGACAAGAAGATACTTCCTCGTCGATAGCCCCACCAGCGTCGTGTGTAACCCAATCTTTGGGTTCGCGCACGCAGAGTTTGACTCACGTTTCAGGCGCGCGCCGACGAAAGAACCCATTGAGGCCTGGTGCAACCTACATCCGATATTTTCTGGATCGGCTCGCGCGGGCTTTGCGGTGCTCCATAGCGTCTTTCCGGTTGTCACGATCGCAATAACGTTTGCTCGGCGTACGCGGTGCAATCTCGCGATGCGTCATCGTGTATATACCCGTCGCACAATAAAGCCTCGTTTGGATAATTAAAAATAATACGCACGAGCGGCTATAGCAAATCTACGTTGCTCTATGCGCGATTTTCATTTTCGAATGAACCGCGAATTAATTTACTATACAAGATCAATGAATAAACGAATCTGTTGTATATTTTGTATCTATTGTATATAGTCGTGTTGCGGGGGATCGTAGGATTTTACGGTTATCACCCACTTCATTAGTGAAACTCGTGTGTAATGGAAATAAAAAGTTTTCTCTTGATTAAAAAAATTTTCTCTAGGGAATGTATTGCTTATTCAAGTGAAAATAAAAAAATATCCTTTTCACAATTATTTTTATGCTCTATAAAATTTCATATCGGAATTATCATAATTACTTTTTCGTTTTCTTTCGTGGAAGATATATAGAAAGGCATGCAACAACGCAGCAATAAAAACATAACCCAAATGATGCCGCGCATTCTTACGTTCTGCAATCCATCACAGAAAACCTCCTAAAAGCTAGAATCTTCTTTGATCTTTCACTATTCATTTTGAAATTCTTCCAGTACAAATGCAGCGCTCTGGAACACAGGGCAAGCAGTCATGCGTTTCGTGTTGTACTAACTTCAAAGAAAGTACGACGCGCACGAGTTATATGACATCGTTTAAGTCGCGCGATGCTAATAAAAGTTCCTGCACAAGTTGGAGAAATATACAAATAAAACTATGTTTTGGTCCGATTTTAGTTTCAGAAGTATATCAGTGGTCATGTAATTTGTCATAACCTAAATAATTGCCACGTATATAGCTATTATTTAAAAGTCAAGCAACTTGCACAATTTATTAACTCGAGATTACAATACTTTTGTTTACGCAAGTTAGCGTTTAAAAATCTACGAAAAGATTTACTCACCTATGCTATATTTATGTTATATATTTTTAGCGTATCTCTGCACTGGACCCCAAAATTTATTCATCACGAGGCATGACGCTTTGAATATCTGATTTCATAATTTGCTCCGAGGCACGTTCAGACTCTTACCGATATGGAATAGATTTTATTTAGACTTGTTACCGAATGCACTCGCAGGTAGAGAAATATGCTTTGAAAGATTAGGCTCGTTCAAAATTTACGAAACCAATGCATAAAGATAATTTTTCAACAATGCAACGTTGCAATACCTATTTCACAGTTTACGTTGGGAATTATATTGAGAAAGTATACAATTAAAGATTATTCATAATAACGAGATTTTAATTATAAAAAAACTAACAAGAAAATAGAATTGAAAAGGTGTATAAGAATCATTTATTTACAAGTGCATGCAGACGATCGGTAATAACTATTCAATAAACTGCATTATTTCGACATAACAAAAGAAATCACACTTGCACAACGAGCGGCGGTGGCGACTAATAAAGTTTGCAAACCAAATGCAGAGGCTTATTGTAATACGATTTTTATGCACATAAAAACATCACAACGTTTATACGGTCTTTCGGTACAGGGACGCAAATCGGTGTCGAAACGTATGGGGAAAAAAACCTATTCTCGAACGATTGGACGGTTCTCGTGCGGCTATACCTACGATTCGCCGTGATTTCATAACGGCGAGAGATAAGCAAGGTGACATATCTCCGCGAGACTTATGCGCGCGAGCCGTCTACACAAGCGATAGCCGAGCTTGTTCCTTTTCACAAATGGAAAGACGATAAGCGAACCGGAAAAGGCTCGGAGTTATTGACAAATTTTTATGGATACATCTAAAAGGCTTTTAGAACTCTTTGAAAATTGCGAAATCGCTATTATTATCTCTGCCCGGCTCGTGGGACTGCAGTTTTAACTGCGGGTATATGTTTAACTGAAATAAAAGGTGCATACCTATATGAGGCTTAGTTGAAAAAACTGATATATATGTATATTGCCTATTAAAACGAAATATGAAAGTTATGAAGACTGATTAGCACGTTAATCTATTTCTTAAAATTATTTTTATCGTTATAGATTATTAATTCATTGAAAGTGGCCAATGCTCGAAAGAAAAACTGTTTACAAATGCATTCTAGTACGGTCAACCAACTTTCAGCCTGTTACGAATGATGTCATCCGATACAGGGAAGTCTAATTTAGAAAAGCAATCAAAACATGTAATTAGCGTGAAAATAATAATAGCTAGCTTACGAAGGTGAAGTTTGAAATGAACTTAATGACACACGTACGTGAATGTTATTAAGGAAATAAGTAGTTTTCCGTTAAAGTTGCGCGTCAAGTTTCGATCGACGCATTACGGGCCACGCGATTAGA
Source organism: Torymus auratus (assembly GCA_900474315.1). Classification (NCBI taxonomy): domain Eukaryota; kingdom Metazoa; phylum Arthropoda; class Insecta; order Hymenoptera; family Torymidae; genus Torymus; species Torymus auratus. Next base: position 14,273 of record UXGD01000300.1, read on the forward strand.
TAACGCCTAATTTGCCGTATGACTGTATTATAGGTATGTCATTAAATTCTTCAGGTGCATTGGAAATATTGTCGTTCGTGCATGTATAAATAAATTGTAGACAGAATTGAGAAATACCGTACAAGATGGGAAAATTGAATTTGTACGGTCTGTCGAGCGATGCTACTGTGTTTATTACAAAAGTTAATGCAATAATAGCCGGTGCACGAGCGAGGCAGACTTAGTCCTCCGTCAATTTCCTTGAGCGTAATTGGGCGAAAGCGTCCCATTAGTGATTCTGTCCGTCCGTTCGTTTGCGCATGTACACTGACTTTTACGGCACCAACATTATATTGTTTTCTAACTCGCATCATGCATTTTCGGAATATTAAAAGAATATATCAGCTTTTCATTAACTTTTGGTTTATCATTAGAAACTTTCATTTTCATTATTACTCGCGGTTAAATTACACAATTTCAAAGCATTGTGACGTCAATGAAAATCTGCCGGGCATTTCCAACTAAACGCAAATAAATAATTGAGTGAAAGTGACGCTTTTAATCGCTTAATTGGTGAAATTAAAAGTATGTGCGATTAAACAATTAAAGTCTGCGTCAATTGATAATAAGAATGAAAATTATGTTTATAAATGTATGAAAAACAATAGCTAATCGTTCAACAAAGGAGAAGAGATGTTAATTATTCATCGAATTAATCAGGTGAAGCGTACGTTGAGAAATTTCCAAGAACGTGAGATTAATTTACATTTCATGAAACAATCGGAAATTAAGCTGATGATTTACCCAGTTGATGCATTAAATTCTTGGATAAATTTCACAAAAAGTCGATCATACCTGATTGCCCTTTGAAAATTGAAGTGATCATATTGTAGAGAGTACAGTTTTACAAAGGATGTAATTTGTACGACGAGATAGTAAAAAATATTTTTGCTTACCCTAGATTAAAGATTGACTTAGTTTTCAATATTTTTGTAAAATTAACAACTACCAGCGATAGTTGGTTTTACGCAGAATAACACGGTTGAAGATAAAAAGGAATTGTAAGACCCGCAAATCGTTTTTAAAGTAATTTTGCGCCCCGAAAAAGGCAGTTTCGCACCTCAAAATAATGCCTACTTCGGAACAAGGCTAATGTCACTGGCAACTCATTTTTTCCATTCACGTCTCGTTCATTCCCTTCTCTTTCCTTCTCCCAGTGAACGCGTTCTCTCTCGCTGGATTTCGCGCACGTTCGTGAAATTGCTGCCACGAGCTATTTCAATTTCTCTCGTTTCGGCGCGATAAAAATGATGCTCGTGTGTCCATGCGGTCATCACATATCTCAAACTCTCAATTCGTGAAATTTTAAACGTGTCGCATGCGTCCAAGTTCTCTAATGAAAGTTTGTATACGCGCAGAGACAAGAAGAAAAAGTGACACAGGTGGTGGGAACAAATATGTCGTTTTTTTCTGCTGTTGGTGTTGGTAGCAAAGAAGCAAGTATGCGCGCATGGGTAGAAAAAAAATACTGTTAAATTCTTGCGATTCTACTGGTTTTTAATTGTGAAAATTTTCGAAAATGTCGGTGGTTTTCTGGTTAATGATTTCGCATCTTCTACTTAAAGTCATTAACGCGAAGAAAAGTTTTCTTCAAATAAATACCGACAATTTCATCAAGTGGAATTTAATGCAAAAATTAAAATCCTGCTATGGATAATACATGTCAATAATAATCTTTTGAATTCAATAAAAATTTATAGTTTGTATTTTTTATCATTTTTTTTTATCAATAGATTATCTATAATGTATTCATAGACTTGTTCTTTTGCCTTGAAAACTTTTGTTTGATACATACGATATTTTTCTAAAACTGATACTAAAGAAGATAAGAATGTTAATGTTATGAGTAATGAAGGCAATCCCGTTTACAAATCTGAGAAAACAATCGAACATTTGTAATTAAAATAACACAAGAATCACCTGCATATTGTACGTATTATTTTAAAAAATGAATCACTTTTCATTTCATTCGTTAAAATTGATTCTTTCCATTCAAAAGTTTCGTAGTGGAGTATTGAAGCTTTTAAGAAGAGATACTTTTCTTCAGGCGTCAGTATTATTTGCTATATTTAACGCAATGAATTTGGTAATATGTTTTGTTTAAATTTTCGATGTCATCGTACGTCAATTGCATTTTTTCTTAATAAATTTCATTCTATACAGTTTAAATGAAATGGCACCTTGCCATAAGGTACCGTATAAGAAGCAAATTTAATTGTTCAGAATTTTACGATTGTCTTATGGACATAATAATATGTTTATTTTATTAATTTCCCTGGGTATGATTTTGTATATCATTCTGATAGCTGTTCCAAATCCATATCTCTCGATATACCAAAGATAGCCGTGGTATTTTATACCGTTTGTAGAATAATACGAGACGTCAACAAGTATCATGTTTAAAAGGGAAACTCCGAGGGAGGAAAGTAAAAAGTCGTAAGACATCGCATGGCACTTTGAGAAAACGGAAAATGTATGATAGTGGCACGTGAAAAGTTAAGAGGGCCAGGCCAAGTCCTCCGGAAACAATGCCTGCGTCCGTGATGGAGAAAAGAAAGGAAGAGTCACGATAAGTCAATCACGATAAGCGCGCACGTCCCGCGGCAAAAGCCCATCCACGCGGCGCGTTGAATTCGCGAGCCACTATTTTCACTGCGCGCTAGACAGCGGGGACTTTCCCACACTTTCCACAATTCTTTGCGAGCTCCTCGCGTGCATGCGCGAGCGCCACCGCCGAGCGACGAAACTTTGCCAGATTGACATTCAAGCTGCTGCCGAGCGCGGAGAAAATTCGAAAACGATTGGTGTTCCGTGTGCCGATCTCGCGACGCGTGTTATATTGATGTGTTGAAGGAAAACATGTCGTTTCATAAACATGGGGTCTTTCGCCTCAGCTTAGGGCCTCACCTTTCGAGCGTATGCTTGCTGCATGATCAAAATATGCCTTCGAAAAACACTTGGCCGTCTTTGACAAGGCATATTTTGATGCCGCAAGCACGTGCTCAACAACAGGTGAGGTTCACCGGCCTGGGAGAAGTGAGGCGAAACGACCTGTTTTCTTTCAACAATGTTGAAAGAGTTATTCACATTGGGGAAAGTACGCGTGGGTCTGTTTTTGGTATTGATAAGAGATGCATTGATTCATATAAGCGGGGAATCGATGAGCAATATCACGCAAAAGTATTAAATCTATTTATATTGCCTGATATTGCACTTTTACTATAGTTATGACATTAACGTTTTTAACCGGGTAATCAACAATCTGATATAATAATAGGCCTCACAGTATCTCCAAGGATGTGACTCATTTTGTGACATCATGAATGGATGTTGAGTAATCAATCGAGTATTCGCGGTCTTGGCTGATTAAACTCATTGGATTATCGTTTATTTTGTTACTCACTGCGTAGCGAGATGCATTCTTTATACGTCTTATACCGATATTCGTATTTTGTCGTTTTAGCTAAAACATGTTGTTATAATTTTAATGGAATGTATTGACTACAACTGATAATATACTACGTAAAAAATCTGAAGATATACACTTGTGGTCATTCACTCGAGTTATTGACTATTCTCGTTATCGTAATACGCTATTTTCTTTCAAGATATGACATTTTTATTACACTATTTATATTAGCTCAATAATCTTAGAAGGATTTATTAGTATAGTGTACAAATTATTTCAACTTATGTAAAAGAATCATTGGCAATTCTGGAAATAAGAAAGCGTTACCCAACCTCTCAATTACTTGTTAGGTTTGCGATCAAACGTAACTCAGCTACTTACCCGATCAAATAGCCTCCCAAAACAACTTACACCAATCCCCCTTTGCGAGTTAACATAAAAGTGGATAAGAAATAATACCTCCTCGGGCTCGTGTAGCAGATGGGTCGAGGCTATCAGCCCCCTGATGGATCCCAGCATCCTCCTCTTGATGAGCGCGCCTCTGGCGGGCCGGCGCCGCTGGCCCCGCTGGCGCAGCCGCTCGACGCCGGCCGGCTTGCCGTCCTCCTCCTCCTCCTCCTCCTCCTCCTCGGAGCAGAGCCGCTCGAGGCTGAAGGAGGTGGCCGGCGGCACCTCGCGCGCGCGCGACTCGTCCGCCAGGATGTCGTCCGAGCTGGCGGTCTTCTTTATCGCCAGGTGGTGCACCCTCGGCGCCCCCAGCCCGGGCCCGTCCAGCTCGTCCTCCGAGGCGCAGGCGCGCGCCGGGCCGAACTCCTCCACCGTGGGCAGCGAGCCGTCGAGCCGGCGCGCGCGCGCCCGCGCCAGGTCGTAGGAGCCCGAGCGGCCGTCCGCCCCGTCCTCGAGGCGCGCGCCCACCGCCTGCAGCCGCGCGTGCCGCGCCACCACCTCGCCCAGGCGGCTGCGCTCCTCGCTGAGCCAGGTGCGCACGCGGCCCCAGGCGCGGCCCAGCCCCCGCGGCGCCGCCGGGTCCGGGGGCGCGCCCGCGGGCCGCACCAGGTCCTCCAGCTTGCCCAGGCTGCGCCGCCACCGGAGGGACCGCCGCCGGACCGCCTTGGCCGGCTCGCTGCGCGCGCCCACGCTCAGCTCGTCGTAGAGGTCGTCGCGCGGCGCGGCGGCCCCCGGCGCGGGCGCGGCCAGGCTCGCCTCGGACCGGGAGCCCCGCGGGAGGTCGTACAGCTGGCCCGGCGCCTCGAGCTCGTCCCTGCGGAAGAAGCTGAAGGTGATGGTGGGCACGCCCTCGGCGTCCGTGTGCACGCTCGTCGCGGCCGTGAGCTCGATGCTGGAGCTGTGCCGCTTGCGGCCGCCCTGGCGGGCCCGCTCCTGCTCCCGGGCCTCGCGGCCGTTCTGGTAGAGCGCCTCCTCCTCCTGCCCCCCGGCCTCCTCCTCGCGGAACTCGCGGCCGTGCACGATCACCGGCGCCGGCACGTCGTACCAGGTGCTGTTGCCCGAGACGAGGACGGAGCTGCGCGGCGAGCGCAGGGACATCCAGTTCTGCCGCACGGCGTTCATCTTTGTCCCGGCGCAGAGATCATCGGGGAGCCCGCAAGTAACACACCATGGGCATTCCGCGCTGCGCGATCGACTGATCACCTGATTTCCCGCGTGCGAGCGAGCCGATAGCGCGGAGATTCTCTGGAGAGCAGCGATCGGCGCTTTGTTTACCCGACGACTGGCGTAGTCGCGCCGGCGGCGCTGCTCTTATCGGCCCATAATAATTTAGGTTAATTCGAGCGCGCAACAAGTGCTCTCCAATAACAAGACGGCGGCCGACGGCCCAGCTGCTCGCAGGTGTTGTAACGCCTCCGCAGCCCACCTGATAATTATTTCAGAGTTATATGTACGGTTTGTCATGTGTATGTATGCGCGCTGCAGCAAGATTTTTACAAACGTCGTAAAGTGGCGGTTGTGGCAAGTTTTTGCGCGCGTGTAACTGCGTCTATAAGGGTTACGCGCCGGCGTGCTGTGCTTTTTTATTGTCGGAGCACCACGTCGTTTCGTATATTTGCGCTTCGAGATAAAGATAAAAGGCTGTTAAAAACTGTCAGTTTGTACGATTCCTACCGTGTCATTGAAGTCTCGGTTTATTACTGGCTCGATTGTAATGATTTAAAAATAAAACGCGATTTTTATTTTAAAAGAATTGCTCTATACTTTGGCCTTGAAAATCAACCGAGTAAATGTGTTTTGTGATTTCTTGCGTTCGAATGAACCGGATTTTATATAAACTTTCTGATAAATTTCAACTTTCATATGATCGTTAATGATTTAAAAATTGCCTTTATATTAAAAATCAATGACATTCAACAGGATTCGATATCGTTTTATCTACACTCTTCTGGCGTACAAAATTCCATAGAAAGTGTAATACTCAAATGGTTTATCACTTTATATCAGAGTTCACGGTCCACACCTACCAGTTTACGACGTGTTTTACACAATGATTATATCAATTCTTTCTTCAAGTCAAACCGACAATTTTCCCCTAAATGACGTGTTTTCTAATATTATGGCGCTTTGTTGCCTTACAGCGTGAGAAAAAACACAAAGGGTATCATAATGGGTTGGGCGAAAGTGAAAATCCCAAAGATTACCATAAACGATTTCTCTGTGCTCCTCAAAGTACTTGACGCTCTACTGTATTTTAATTTTCCTCGACTCCAAGACAGTCATTTCAAGTATAAATTACCTTTGATATATAGCAGCTCTGTTTGACATGTTACTTCCTTTACTAACGTGATGCTTCAAAGAATAAAGCAAATATCTATATACGTATATAGCAATCGTTCGTCTTGACGTTGTCGCTATTGTGGTGTGAAATTTCAGCTGAGAAAATAGTGTTAGCCGCAGAGAACTATCGCTCAAAAGCAAATAATAAACAGTATTTCTTCTCAGCGTCTACACATTGATAAAAACGATGATGTGGATTATCGTCATAAATTTTGTAAATTATTACACTAAAGTTCTTGTAATACAAAGAAAACCAGAATAATAATATTCCGATTAATGAATAAATATACGACGTTGCGTTAATATAATAATAGCTGATGAAATTGAGAAACATTAAGAATTTGTGTAGGAAAGAATGCTTATAATTAATTCCGGGAAAGGATATAAAGATACCGGCCGACGTTTGCGATAGCAAGTTTTTTCGCGTGTACAGTACACGTGTTTTTAAATTATACATGCGTAGATCCAGTAGGATTGATATTGCGCAAGAGATCCGTTTGCTGATTCTCAATATACTTATCATAGACTTGATGAATACAAAATTATCCTCAATTATTCGTAAAATTTCACGTTCTTGGCGCGATAGTGTGAGATAATTCGGCAGGTGCGTAAATCAGAGCTGAAATATCAATTAATTTTCGGAAATCTGTCTTTTTTTTTAATTTTTATAAGGCTAATGAAAGAAAAAAGTTTCCACGTCGAGAGAGATGAAACGCTTAGATGCGCTCTCTTTCCTCGCGCGCGCGTCCCGAGCTCTTCCCCGACAAATGACCGTGACGCGTTACGCAAAACCGCCTTGAGCTGAACGAAAAGAAATGTCATACTGACAGGAGACAAAAAGCCGCGACAAGCAATTCTGGATTGTATATATTGAATTAATATCGTGTCGTTGAATGAACCGCGCTCTTCCCTTATTTGAAGTACTTGTTGCAAAATCCTCAAATCTTTACTTTTCTTTTTTTTTCTATTGTGTGTTTTGATATAGCACAGACAGACATAGACATTATAACTTAAAACGTTTACGGCAATTGAACAAGTGGCAAATAATATAATTATTATAAAAATGATATTTTAATAATAGTAGATAGCGATGCGATAAGCTTCTTCATTCTGTTTACACTGTTACTTATACAAACTGATAAATGTGAATAAGAAATCCCGTGTCATAATGCTCCAAGTGTACAAGGCTCCTATTACACCTAATGAAAGCCGTAATTAACAATTGAGGAAAACGTATATTTCACGACTATCCTCTTCAATAAAAGAAAAAAATCTCGGTCAATGAATGCAAAACAGCAACGAATTACCCTAAAACGCTTGCCTCGAGCAAACTGACAATTCAATCCAGGCAAAGTTGCTCGGCCATTAATTAAAAAGAACAAGTTCGCGCTTGCGATCAGAAAACATATGTGGTAATTGCAAAAGACATTGCGGAGGCGCTCCCCCGCGTATGTATGAATTAATAGATTGACTCGCGCAAGTTCAAGTACGCGCCGATCGAACGCGACTCATGCAGACTTTCGCGCTACCGCGTGTGCAGCGTAATTGCCTATTTGCCTGCGCGTGTCGCGCCTGTTCATTGGATAAAGCCTTCGACGCGGCACATAAATTTCGCCGCGCTGACAATCGGCTATGCGCGCGCGCTGACGTTTCCCGGTTTTTCTTTCCAACGCCGGTGTATATAGGTAGATGCTACAAACGGCCTTTTTTCCTGCGATTCGCCACGACGATGCGCGCGCGGTTTTTCGCTCGGCGCGGCAAAGTGTTTTCGCTTCACTGCCTCGCATGCATGATTGTCGCTATTTTTAACAACGACGACGACGCATATTTCGCATATGCATTTAGATTAGCCGTAATATACGTACGCGGCTCTGTACCTTCTTACACGCGCGCTACTCATTATGGAACACCTACTAATTCTTTTAGCACCAAAGCGTGTGTCTATAGTAGCCGTGGTTAAGGTTTTGAATAAGATTTTTTAATGCTATTTTAATCTGTTAAAAGTTTGCAAATGTATAGTAATTTATGCGTTCCTCCGGTGCCATTGAAAGTGATAAAAATTCTTTAAAAAAAAAAGTTTAATCAACTAGAAATTCATTATCGTCGCATTTCAAAGTATTTGCTAAACCGAAAGTAGAATAGAAGGTCAACTTTTCGAGAAACTAAAATTCGATCATTTCTTATACGCGGAATGCCACAAGAGAAAGCTGCCTTTATCTGATTTCCATTAATTAGTGTAATAGGCTAAATTGTTTTCGTTAATATTGTAGAATATAATTTATATCGCAGTGCATCGGTCGTATTTTCAGATTAGTTAATTATTTAAAATCTTTCAACGCTCATTGTAATTACAAGGAAAATATAAATAATCAGAAAGCAGCTGAGAAAAAGTAATTGAAACTGGAAAAAAGGTCAACTGTCGAAATGAGAAGAAATAAGCCGAGCCATCGAGAAACGGTGAATGAACCAAAAATCGAATTCGCCCAACCCATAGCGGCGCTGTTGGGTAAGCTTGGCCGCCGCTTGTCGCGTTTGCGCAATCGCGGATTGCGTTCTCAATGAATTAACGGGAGATCTTGCGGGCGCACGAGCGAAGAATTAAAGTTCCGATTTACGCAACTGATAGGCTGCAGCTACACCTCGAATGCATCTCGCGCGGCACGTGCGTTAACGTTCACGGGCGATTCACACACTTGCCTAGATGGTCATTTCGAATCCAATTTCGCCGGCGAGTGAAAGCATTCCATTTGCATTTCGACGCACGAAAATTACCTTGTGTCTCAACGATTACGCCGCTGGAATGCCAACATTTTTGCACGCTACATCCTTACAGCACTCGGTTTTGCATAACAATTTATTCATATCATTCTAATGAGAATATATCATTTCTTTATATTATATAGCAGAAAAACTTTAATTACGATTATTGGCATTATGGATACAATATCATTATGGCCAGGCCCGTTCAAACGTACACAAACAAAGAGAGTATAAAGAAACGGGACAAAGTACACGCGGCAGACGGCAAGGAAAAAATAGCTCGGGCACGAGTGAGTGCCGGTATAATCTCCGCGGCGCGTCCGGATCCGCGCTGTAGATTACCTCTCCATCGTGTATACACAGACACAGCGAGCGCTCACGCATTATACAACGACTTTTCAGAGACCGCAGTCGCAAGTGCACCATGCAAACGATAGCATCCGCATTACGTAGATCCGCGAGAGAGAGAGAGAGAGAGAGAGAGACAGTTGCACAACGCGCACGTTTTTATAGCCGCGAGCGCAAAAAAGCCCAAAGACGACAGAGCTAGCGGCCGTTTAATAGCGATCTAATTGCGATCGGTGGAAGATCGATTATAAAGAAAGTGCACGACGTCGCGCTTAATTACCCACCGAGCGCGCCCACCTTTTTTCACTCGCATGCCAGCGATTATCCGCTGCGTGCACGGCTCTGCAGTGTGTTGTTTGTCGGCTGCTCGCGCGTGCAGAACTCTTTAGAAGAGAAAAAAAGTATCGGTTGCGGCAACGCGATTATCACTTTTTGTCCGTTTATCGGCGAGAGACGTACGCGTCTGCGCGTATAATAGACGACAATGCCCCAGAGTCGAAAGTATCCGTAGTATACGATGCTTTGGTGTGAATTGCCCGGATTTCACAATCTCGGTAACACAATTGGTAGGGAAATTATATTACTCAGCGTTGTTTCAAGTTTATGGTGACGCTGCTGCGTTACTGCGTAAACTATATACGAGCACTTTCAATAAATCAAATCTTTCTCAATTTAACAATTTTGCTGGGAAAAATAAATTGGTAGCCTCATTATTATTCATTCCCTGGCTTGCTTGTTTACGGCACGCATTGTTTCTTCGAAATTCAGAGCCCGACTTATTGCTGGCCTAAATTACGACGAGCTAATAGCTTCTTCCAAATGAGAAAATTCTTGTATACGTTACTAAATCGACATATTAATTTTTCCAGGCCGTTTTCCCACGTCATTCTATACCAGGTTTGAAGAAGCTTGCAATTGTCCGAGTAAATTCCACGTGACTCGCCTATAGTCATTAATAGTGCCCATAATACTCGTGTCGAATGAAATGAACAGTTGCGGGGGTCCCGGTGAACAAGGTGTGTCAAATGCGAGCTATAAACAACGGAATCGTCTTCCCGCGGCCGATCGCATTCCGCAATCTAGAGCTTCGGATCGCGCCTCCGCGGACCGGAAGCGCACAGTTGTTGCTTAACCCATGCCATCAGCCGCGGCATTTCGAGCCCTCCCGCGCGGCTCGCCCAATTCTCGGCTTACTTATTTTCGTCGCCCGGTACCCCGTGCAGCCGGCACTTTACGGCACCATGCAGTCGTGTGTCTCTATAATAGTCGAGTGATTGTTTGCGAGGGACTCGATTTCTTTATACAGCTTACGAACAAGTATGATGGATCGAAATGATCATATGTTATAATTTTGTTTATTTTAATAGTAATAATGTTTCATTTAGTATGGGAAAGAAGTAAAAATCAAACATTTCCCGTAGTTGAAAAAATATTAGTAGAGTAGCTGACCTCTTGTTGAATAAGACGCACGGAAGAAAAATGCAAGGTGTTTGCTTGGCTTAAGTATTACAACGAGCAGTGGAATGCTGCACTAGATATTCTTGACATGACACGTTCATCAAGCCTCTCATTTATTTTTTCATCTCTTTAAAAGAGTGCCTAACGTATAAATAGAAGAATGTTTTACTTTAATAATACAGGTTCAATGCGAACATCGGGAACAGATATTTTTTGAAAAATATCTATTTTTAGTTGTAGGAGAAAACGCGAATTGGAGTAGCCATAGACGATTTTCTTTTTTATCTTTACGATATAACGTAGGCAAAGTGTAACTCGGCAATATGTTCAAGGAGCCACATACGATCAGTTCCCATAAAACTCCCGTATCTTAATTGAAAAATGTTCGAAGCAGCCGCGGCTCGACCGGCATTTCCCCCTTATATATTTCAAGTGCATAATTGCAGGCGCGCGTTCCCTCAACAATAACAAAGCGAAGCCTATAAGCGGGGTTCCCTGGCCGATTGTCTTGGCTCGGATTTTTTACTAGTCTGTTTTTCCCCTGGCACGTATAGTATTAAACGGCACGCAGCGACGACTGCTATAGGCCGTGCAGAGTCACCGTCGAGGAGCGCGGCTTTTCTTCCTCTTTCCCGCGAGCACGCGAGCATCGCCAAGTTCGTGCGAGAAGAATCGTGCGTGATAATGAATGCATTGTTCGCTCTTTTTTCCCCTCCCTCCCGTCTCTGCATATGCCGAATCTCGCGGAGAACGAGCGTGAAAGTAGGTGACGATGCGGTTTGCGCCAAGCAGCTACCCAAGAGGTTCGCTAAATTTTATTCTTCTGCCGCGTGTGTATACGCGCCTCCGAATTTACGTGAAACCTCTCGATTCTGTTATTCGAGTGCATTCATTGAAGAGTAAAAACATTCTATACAGATAATTCTCATATTTCTCAGTTTCAAATTATAACCAGAATAACATGGATCTCTAGTAGAATTTTACCCTCATCGAAATAATCTTGACTCCTTTACCCATTCAAATCAACTGCCTAATGTTTGTTACAGTAACATAATATTATCTCATCAAATTTAAAAATCCATGTATCCAAATAAAATACATTTTCATTCTGAGTCTTTAGTGTGAACTTGCTCAGATTGTTTGTTGAGATTAATTTTCGATACAAATAAATATCGACGAATTTGTACCTACATCAAAATTAATTTTGTTGAAAATGTCAATGACATCTATATGAGCAATTCTACAGGAATTATTAAACAACTGGATACAACAACAACAACAATAAATGTTATATCTACCAGATTAGGTTTTTTTTATTCTTTGGGCCATTTTGAATGCACACAAAATTGGAAGCAAACTTAACTTTATTTTCAAAAATGTTTAATAACTTTATTAAGCATTTTTAAATGTGTATGATGTACCATCATACACATTTTGTCAGGGAGAATCGCGCATTTCACAAAAAGAAAATAAAACTAGAGAACAGCTTTCACTTGTTTTTGACCAGGTGAAAAAATGTTGATTCCTTCAAAAGTTACATGAGTTTAAAGATAGGCATAAAATACAAAAAATACTGTGAAAATAAAAAGTATCAGTACCTATTTGCAAAAATTAATATATTTAACGTTCATCTTTAAACTCGTAAATTTTGAAGCAATTAAAATTTTTTTATCCGGTAAAAATCAGATAGACGCTCACCTTCGCTAGGTTCATTTACTTTGTTTGAAATGTATGTGCGACTCTTCCGGGCAGAACGAGTTGTATTTAAAGGGGGGTCATTTGCAGGCAAATAAAAAAAAAAATTTACTATTGACATTTAAAACGCTTGTCACAAGATTCACCGTGTTCACAATTTTTTTTTATATTCAAAATGGTCTATAGAGAACCAAGGTTTGATAGGTATGTCCCATAAAAGTTTTTAATTATTGTTTGTAGTTGTTGTTTGACGATTTCTGTACATACTGCACCCTGATTTGACAAAATATCTATAGATTACTAAGGAAATGAAAGAGACCATTTGTGAAATAAAAAAGCGTTCGTGAATGAATTAGTTTCAACGACTCGTTATTCTATTCGATTTAAATACAGTGTAAAAAAACCTCTTTGAAAATTCAGAGAATGACGTACTTTTTTAAAATGTCATTGTAAGATTACACAATAGCGCCAATGTCACGAGATAACAGTCATTGTAAAATATAACATCGCTAGCCAACATCAAAATCCTTTGATGTAATATTGGTTAAATGACTTGCTTGCCTGTCGAGTTTTATTATAAAAATACAAACAGCTTGTGTAGACGAGGAAAAGTTTAATAGGTGGTAGAGCTATTGCGAACGAATTACTCTCTCATAAATAATGTATGTTATGCACCGGGAGCACATGAGAAAATTTGAAAGAAAGAATTGATATTTCCAGAGTCAGTTTCACTCGGCCTCCTTCGTACATCATGTACGAGTGTTATATACACGTAGGTGACGTACGTAGCAGGCACGCGTCAATTGAGACGCGTGTTACTAGCCTACTAGCATGCGTTTCGTAATCGTTGTTTACCTTTTATCACGCACCTGCATTATTACGCTTTTTCCTTCGCGCTACATTATACACTTGCTATTCGCGCCGTTCCGTTAATTCCACGCGGATATTTTCTTGGCCTCTTCTTAATTGCTTTGGCTGTTTCTTTCGTTATATATTTTTTCGTTCAGCTGTGTAGATAATGAACACTGGGACATGCACTTGTCGGCTGTTTGAAAACACTGTTATTTATTGAAAAATTCAAGTTACATAACTATCTTCTCTTTTCACTGCACACCGATCCACTTTTCCGTTATCTAATTGCAATTTCACAAATTGTATTATTCACTTGTTCATCGTTCGAATGCTTTTTTTCACGTTTGAATATATTAATGAAAAGGCGAGATGAGGTGGCAGCTGTTCAGAGCACTGGAGCAGCAAGTAGGTGCGCTGAGAGGTGAGCGTGTCGTCGCACTGAGAGTTGATTGCGCGAGCAGAGCGCTGGACCCGTTAATACTACAACTATAGAGCAAGTTGGCGCGGCAGTGCAGCAGCGGTTGATGGATAAAAAAGCCGGACGACGTCGCGGGCGCGTCGCTCGCGGGGCTCTGTCGCGCCACGTTCTGCGCTCAGCTCGCTTGCCTCGCTCGCGCTCCTTGCGATAGTCGGGCAGCGCGCGCTTGCGGCAGAGTGGAGGGGTCAGAGACGACCGCGTGCGTGCGCTAGCTCCCGCCGACGACGAAAGCGACGCTGTACACGCGTATATATATCACCTTGGCGGGGGGTTGCAGCAGCAGCGGCGGCAGAGGGCTGTATTTTTAGCCGGCAGACTGAGAGTGGATGACGATGGCCGATGAACCCCGCGCCTTTGCCTCGCCATGCGGAGAGCGATGCACCCTCCCCGGCTTTTCACCTCCTTCGCGACGACACCGCGCCGTCGTATAGCACCCGCCTCTTGCGTTTTTCACCAGTGTGCAGGCTTGGCTTTGTTGACGAAAGCGTGCGCGGACAGATTACGGGACGCTGGGATGTGCTTTGATGTAGCCGGGAGGTGCACGCTCCACTTACTTTTTGGGCTGTGCGACTCGCCCGATGGATTATTATACGGTTTCGCACGACTACTTTGCTTTCGAACAGCTGTTGCCGTGTTTACTATCTATCCCCACATCGAGATTATTTCGATTCGAACCTCGAGTAGAGTGTAATATAACTAATAGATACCAAAATACCTCACGTTTCGTACATGTATCTTTAGATATTTATTACCATCAAATGTACCAGTAAACGATATTTCTTTATTACCCAGCTGCTTAAATATTTTTATAACTTTTTATTTTAATACTAAAAAGTTTATTATGTTAATAAATTATCTTTCAGTACCGCAAGCCAATTGCAACTACTAAAACAAACGAAGACTGGATTGAAAATTTTGTTATTAGATGACTGAATTAATGTTCAATACAAATTTGTTTTCATTCAATGTCATTATACAAATATTAGTTCTTATATTTTTAATATAAAAAATCATTATTGCGACCTACATGATTCTTAAACAATAACATTCCCCCAGTCAGTATACTCATACAAAATTTTATAGCTTTTCTTGAAATAAACATGCTTTTTCGGGAAGACGTTTATAGAAACTATCTTAGAAATTCTCTACAGCGGTGGTTCAAACTCGCTAAAATTCTCTTACAGTAATAGAAACCATTCCGAGGAAGTAAACTCTTCTTATTCTTTGGAGTAGATCCAGAATATTCTTAGCAGAAAATGCTCACGGAAACTTGACCGTAAGACACCCAAAACTCGCAATATTTGGCCAACGCATGTTATTATGAAACTGTGGCTCAAAATACAGAAATCAAATGTTTACTTTGGAGAAATATTTAAAGAATATGTAAGAATAATATACATCTCCAAAAACTTTCTCAAATTACGGTATTTTAAAGTTAAAATGCAAACTCATTATTCCAATTAGGTTTGTTGCAATTTTTTTCTAGCACAGCACGTCTAATTTCAAATCTTAACAATCCCAATTAAAACAATGTGTTGATTACGTTATAGCATGCTGACAAATTACGGTCACAATGGCTAAAGTAGGGCGTTTCTCTCATTGTAGAAACTTGATAAAGCTATTGTTGTTCAAGTGTCGCTAGTCGTCATTAGTATTTTTTCGAAACAATTCATATTTCGGGGTTATTATTAAATAATATTTAATATAGAGACACAAAATATCAATTTTACATAGATCATAAAAATTCTCGAAAATGTTACCTACTTACCGTTTTTTTTAAATTAAGTAGGGTAGTATAAATCGAGGAATTGACTCACCTGTAACAAAAACAAAATTAAAATTATTAGTTATCAATTGCACTTTATTTATAATTATACCTAAAGATTATAAACTTGAAAGCTAAACTAATAATTGAAAATTCACGCAAGAATGAGGAAGGAAATAGTAATCTATTTAAACTGTTTTACAATCGCAAAAAGTAAGTTTTTGTATGAAATTTTAGGTTTATGTTTTGAAAATATTACCCATCCCAAAAGAAACACTTAAGGCTATAATGAAACACGGCATGAGAGCCAAATTAAAAAAAGTCCATAATGTAAAGTTTTCATCAACACGGATATAATTTTTTGAGATTTACTGCCGAAATTGATTTACACGCAATGCGAATTCCGTTCTAACCACTTTACAGGAAAAATCCTAGTGCTATAAACTGAAGCATTTAAGCGCCTCCATAAACAACCTTCGGCATATTCTTCACGGATATATTCGAAAACGGCAAAAAATGAAATTCAACCTCCTTGCGTGAACATCACTTTAAACGTCAGTAAGTTTGCCCATTGACACCGCAGCGTACAATCGCGTAACGGTTGAGCAGGCTGAAAATACGAATTAGAAAATACCGTTCGACCGATTATGCTGCCATGTATATACATTGCGCTCGAAAGTTAACAGAAAAGCGCGCATCACATTATTCAATTAATAGCGTACTGACCTTGCGAATCTTTACGAACCCTATGCATTGATTTCAAAGACTGATTACCCTATTTACATACATATTGATAACTGTTACAGCGACGTTTAATAGATGGCGATTTTTCTATTGCCCATAAAATGTCATACAAGCCAATAATGCATGCGAAATTTACGTATAAAGCGATTTTAATATGGAAAATAGTCCGTTACTGATTATAAAGTTATAATTATAAATGTAAACTTATAAATTTTAAGCAATTTGCCTATTTCAATTTGACCTATATATTTTTGTTTTTTTAAAAACAAGTGAAAAAAAAGTTAACGATGACATTAAAATGCTTACCTAATAATACAAGAAAGTAAATTACTGACTACTAAAATACAAACTCGTTGGCGTAAGCTTATGCTTCAATTTATTTTTAGTACTTGCTTGTGGTATGTAACGTAAACAATACTTGCACTATTCCTTTAATTGTATGTCTCAAGCAGAGTGACATTTAGGCATTTGCAAAAATCTAAAAGAATTCTTCAAGTAAATAAATATTGAAAAAAGAACATTCCCATTTTATATTTACAGAACATGAATATATTGAGTGATTTAGAAAGGGCAACTATCTTGAATGGTGAATACCAAAATATTTGTGGTAATAATACAATATTATTATTTACTTTAATAGGAATATAACATATAATAATTTCCAGATGTTTTAAAGAAAAAGATATTGACTCATGAAATGACAGGGAAAAATTCTATTTTCTCTATGTCATTCACCTAATAGTTATTCTTAAATTATTCATTGTAATATATTTCCTTGAAAATATTTTATATCTTTTCAGTAACGAGAGATAAATTATAATCTGCATTTTATGTTATATCTTGTACATAGAGATTTATCATTTATTAAATTTTGAAATGAAATGCGTTTAAGCTACTCAATATTTATAAACGAAAAACCAATATTCGTATCCCAAAACTTTGCAGTAATTTATTTCATTTTTAATTAACATCACGATAACATGATAATACCTCAAATTGAGATGCATTATATATAATATATAAGCTGAGATAGTTTGATATGCGCTTCAAAAGTTTTCGAGCATAATTAGTTATAATAAAACTATTGTTAATGCGTCCATCAGTAGTATATTTAATATTGATAACCACATTTTTTATTAAATATACAAACTGCACTATTTGTTTTAATTATTTAATGCCCGCCCAGTTTTATTCTAATTAATTGCATTGACTAGGACTGCATAATTTCCGGCGCATTCCACTTGTTAGACATGTAAATTTATTCTTGAACTTCCAATTTGTTTTATTTTTCAAACAACTATTAAGTATTGAATAAATATTGTGATTGTTACTTTCAATGCTTGAATTTCAAGTCTAGACATTTAAAAAATAACAAGCAAAATCAGTTCGAAGTTACCTAATTGCTTTAAAATATCGCAAAGACCTCGAAAAGTGAAATCGTACAAAAATAAAATACAATGCAGTGAACAGTTACACGTAGCATATTCAATTGACCATAATAATCGCGCAATAATTAAAGTCGACGCAGAAATATACGAAAGTAAAAATCGCATTTCTATCTTGCGTTTGTTGGCAGCGATACTAAACTGCAGAGACGAGGACGAGGCAAGCAACGCGTGCAAGAGAAAGAAGGACAAACAGAAGCGCGAGCCGTAAATCCGCGAGCATACGGAAGACCATCAGCTGGCATAAATCATACATATATACCCTTCTCTCTCCCTCTCTCTTTCTCGGCGCGAGTCGCACGCGTGACCCTGATACGATAGCGCGCGGCATTTTTCACGCCGCGATCTTATATATGTGCGAGCGGTATTGGTCAATTGCAGGGTTCGCAGTTGTTTGGGTTGTTGTTGTTGTATATGCGCGCATGATGTTGCCCCGTCGACGTATACACCTTAGCTGCGATTACTGCACTCTTTTCGATTAGCGAAAAACGTGAGCGCCCTCGCCGTGTAAGGCAAACGCGCGCGTTTACGAGCTGCGCCAAGTCGAATTATGACTCGCATCCGTCTATAGTACCTGCGCCTAGTCTGCGAGCTCACAGGTAATACTGGAGGAGTAATGAAATCGATTTTGCATAGTGCTGCACGGGTCCTCTCGCGCACGGCGTATAGGGTATAACAAGCTATTATCCGCACTCGCCGCGCCGTGGAAAATCGCGCGCAGCTCTTGCGAGACCACACGGGATTTCAGAAAAACTCGCGCACTTTATGGATACGGTGCTGCTGCTGCTGCTGGCAGTTTTTCATAATTAAGAACACAGCTACGTTGCGACATTATTGCTCTTCTTGCGAAAAATTATGGCCTACGCGAAAAATCGATCTCCAGTCAATAATTATTTCAGCTCGCGCACTGCACAATGTGAAGGGTGTAGATAGTTTATTATTGCTCCGACTCTATGGCGAAATAAAGATTCTTCTACAGTAATTTTTGCACTTCTACACAGTATGTTTAGCTAAATATATATATTCACATCGTTATTCATATTCAATTTGCAGTATTCGAAGAATGACGTCAGTACTTGCTATTATGTTTGTCGCTAAAATTTTTATAGATCGCCTTTTCATTTTACAACCTTTTTACGCAGGCCGAAAGCTTATCTCGAAGCTGCGAGGTAAATTTTTGTCTATTTTAGATAATAACACATTCGGTCTACTTTTATGTTGGAACATTTATCTTATGTTGTGCCGAGCGAAAGTTTTAAGTGAACGTTTCATTAGAGCAAATTTAACAGTAAACGCGTTAAAGGTCTATAATTTTAACGAAATTTTAAATTGAATTATAGCAGTCCAGTGCGTCTAATTTTTGACTTTATATAATAAATTAAGTACCTCTTGGAACTTTCATTTATTCATGGTTGTAAAAATCTAAAAACTATAGGATTAAGGATTATCACCGTGGGAGGAAGAAGCTTCTGCTTTCTATATAAACTTATAGGGGAAAATACAAGTTTCAAGGGTTCCCTGAAGTTTCCAATCAATTTCCAATGTCATAAGCATCCTTCTATTACTAACCAGATCGCAACCTACTAATAATAATATATTTAAAACTTTAACAATCGAAGTAAAAAGCTTTTCTAAATTACTAACTCTTTTATAAGATTGTCTAACTATAAATTGAAATATAAATATTTATTTTAATTTACAGCTCTATAATTTACGTATTACCGCTAAATCTTTCAACTAATTAGCTAGGAAAAGCTAAAGTTTCTTTCTTGACACTATGAGGTCAGATGAGGTAGTTCTTTAATCTACTTTTAACATGCGAAAAATATGCAAGAAACATTTTAGTTTCATTTTTTATCCATGTATATAATATCTTTATTGTTGTTAACATTTTTTTGATAAAATATATTAAATATTAAATATTTCAATTTACTTTTTAAATATCATTAATAAAATTATCAAGCCTTTATTTGAACTAACTATGTATCCAGATACAACAAAAACGATGTTAGTTTACTGTAGATTATTCAATGATTAATTTTTAAATATGATCTATCAAAAGTATTTACAATGTATAGATTATAGCTTTATAATGCATCAGTATGTAAAACATTGTTTGACTTTGACATAAAATATGAGTCACAGTTTTCTAAAATCTTGAGTATTGCAACAATTGGAGCGTATACTTTTAAATCGAATGAAATATAAACATGTCTGTTGTTTTTACTTAAATTACCAACCCCGTTTTCTTCGGGGTATTTGCCAAAAGTCTGTGAACATTTTGGCAACTTTCTGCTGATCTGATGCAATAATGGATTGACCCACCTTTTCTTTTGTGATAAATTCACATGTTAAATTAAAATTCTTGTGCTTATATAAGTGTTCTCTTAATTAAGCCTAAAGATAGTATAGTATTAGTTTCTTTATACATTTCCATTTTATAATTCGTATATAAAAAATATTTTTAAATAAAAATATTGCATTTAAATGACGAATGTACAAAAATAAAATTTTTTAAGTCAAACTTAATTCGTGTATCAATTTCCATTCTACACGTAAGATATACGATATTGATATAAATCACGAACCGCTTTTTAAGCCATTATAACTTCTCAATATGACTTTCATTTTGATTTGAACCATTAACTACACTATTAATCATTGAGATTCCATTCCCTCTTATCTAATGGCACAAGAGCTTCCTTCTTTGTAGAGATTATAATAACATACTTAAGTTTATTACATATTAAAAGGTTGACATAGCTATTAAGTTTCCAAATAACTAATTTATATGAACTTTGCACAATCATCTTTCAGGAATTATCGTAAACAAATTAATTATCATTGTACATTGTTTTATAATCGCGTAAAAATTATTAATTCACGATTGTAGATAGTAAAATAAGCTTATATACATCTTATAAATTGACGGCAGCCAATTTAAATATAAAGATTATAATCAAAATAATAAACTTATTTACAGAGCAGTGCATATATAAGTCAACGAAAGAGACATTTCCTACTACATAAATAATGATAGATAAATCTAATCAAGCGCGGACTATCGAATGCAATCCTTTTGCATAACCCTTTTGCGCGTAATAAGCCCCCAATGATCGCGACACTCAGAAAGAATTACAAGTCAGTCGATCGACTCGCGGCGTGGATCGTATATATAAGTACCCAGGCGCGCTGAAAGCTCTGCGCCGGCCCCATCGGGATCTCCTTATTAATGATCATTTTGACTAGAAACGCCGACGTTACCCGCGCATAATTCGCCGCGTCAAATACCTTTGATTTATAATCGAGATACAGAGGTGGGATTGTGCGCGACGCAGTGAAAGTGCCGCGGAGCGCATTCGCACGCTCGCGAAATTGCATCGAACGTTATACACCTTCCATATGTGTGTATATAGCATGCACGAGCAATGTTGATCATCGCTCTGATCGACTCAAATGCAACGCGCAAAATTGCTGCTTGTTATATTCCATAATATCTTCGCACGCGTGCCCGCGATAATGCCTTCTCTCATTTTATGGTAAATAAAAACCCCTGCATATCAACTTTGTTCTCTATTCAATGTTTAAGACTAAAAAATGTTATACTTATTAAATAAATTTCGTTAGTTATTTTATTTTTAAATGTATTTGTAACGAGCAATGTGTGCTGTTACTTTAATATCAAGTTTCTATTTAATATCCCAACAGCTTTATAAATGCATTTATGTGATTACGCTAACGAGATTTAGTTCTAATCGCGTTAGTGCGCAAGTGCTAAAATATTCAAAATACGCTAACGTATGAAATGAAAATTGCCGGCATATAACACAAGGTGAAACTATTAATTGTATTCAATAATTAGATAAAAACGTGTATAAAAGGTAAAATTACGATGATAAATTGGAGCAATTGTAGAAGCGAACCGCGCAGAAAATGAAAAAGATGCCTCTGCGAAAATTGTTTCATTAGCATTGAGAGTTGGCGAAAAAGGCCAATTACGATTGGCAAGACCGTCATTTATGCGTCGTGGCGGCGCTGCAGTGAAAAAATATTGAAAAATTACGGGAATTATGGGATCTCTTAAGAAAGCCAACGAGACGTGACATAAGACTCTGGCCGGTAGTTGCCACTGCTGGTGCAATTTGAAAATTTGTAATTCAAACGAAGAGACAATAAAATACGCTTTCCCAGAGCGCGCGATTTTGAAAAGCTCGGTGCCCGCGACTGCTCTCGGATAGCCATTATACAGAGGGCCACGTAGATCGACGTCGACGGCGTCGACAACGGCGTCGTCGAGTGGCACTAGACGCGCTCTTGAAAAAGGAAAGGAGTAGCGCGAAAGTGCATTCAGGCGCGAGCGCTACGCACGCCTTATATTTCCCTTTGCGCGCGCAAGTGCAGAACAATTACGGCTTTCCGCCTGCGCGTCTGGAAATTCGCTCGCGGCGCGAGTGCGAGACAGCCCGGTGCGCGTTTAGAGACAGCGCGTGATGTCAAAGGTCTGCTGCACAGCGCGACGTGTCCCCGGGGCTGGCAGAATCGGAACGCGTAGAAAGCCGAAGAAGAAGCCCGATAGCGCCGCTCTCGGGTCAATGAAACCCGCGCGTACACGTCGCGAAAGCGACATGGCGCTACAAGAGAGGAAAAATCAGCCAGACGAGCGGCATTCAAATAAGAAACTGCAGCGTCTGTGCAGTGTGTATATTCGTGTACGCGACGCTGCGGCAGCTCGCGCATTTTCCAAATTCACTGAATTCGGAGGGGGATTAGAGGCGGCGAGACACTTTTCGCGCACCAACGCGTACGTCTACATAGCATTCAATCGGATAAAGTGCTCCGTTTAATCTTATTCTGGAGATTTTCACTATTTCAACTTGGAATGATGTTTTTTTTTCTCTTTTTCTTTTTGAAAAATTGCTGGTTCTTTGCATGTTTTCTCTCGTTATAAAGTTAAATGTCACCTGATGAAACTCGAATAATGCTGAGCCATCTTGAAGAAAGCGAAGTTAAATTAAAGTTGTAAAAATTAGAAAACGGTATATTTGTCATCTTGTTTTTCTAAGAAAAATCATGACAATCATGGATTTTTTAATACAATGCAGCTATTAAAATTATAATCGTTAATCTAAAAATAAAAATATCACAACCAAATTTTAATATATAAATTTAAATGAAAATTTGTATAAAAACATCTCCCTATGTCTACACGGCACTACTTCAATCGTCAAACATGACACTTAGACCGTTACTCGTCAGCGGTCGTCGCTTATTTAATTTACAACCATCGGCAAAGAAACATCCATAAAATTAGGTTGAATTAAAGTGGAGTCGGGAAAAGCCGTGAAAATAAAGAAGGCCTGACGCAGTCCGCAGAGTGGGACAAAAAGAAACTAAGCCGCGGAAGTAAATTATAGAGTACTGGCGAGGAACGGCGATGTTTATCCACACAGCACTTCATCTTCGAACCTGTCGAACTGTGTTTGCAGCACTATTCCATTACGCCGTATTAACCTACTGCGACGTGGTTTTATTATCCGCCGCAACGAAATTGTTTTATTCAACCGCGAAATGCCGAGTGTACAGACCGCATTACAATCCAGCTCGATGACACGCCGCTATATACCTAGCGACGCTTCGTTTGTTCGACTTTTATGTCGCTTTCGCGCCGTCCTCTCCTCTCGCTTCGTTGCCCCATCGTTTTTTGTACTGCGTGCGCACCCACGCGAAAAAATCTTTTTTATAGGCCTTAAAAACGCACGGGACGCCGGTATGCTTTACAGCGCGACGTGTTTTGGAGTTGAAACTCCAAGTATATATATAGGAGCCTTAGAAACGCTGACTTTTTACGCTCTTACCTCCGCTGCTGCGAGATCTATGGGAACTTGCTGTGGAAACAATGTTAATATCTCGAAACTGCCAACTCTTTATTCTCTGTAACTGTTTTATTATTTTTCGACCAATCTTCACAATTATCTTGTAATCATTATCAATACAACTTTGGAATTCTTAGAGTTCTTATTCAAATCGAGGTAAATTACAAATTTAATTTGTAGTCTAATGTAGGTCAGGAAGTCAGTAAACAATGATCATAAAATTTATAATTTCACTTTAAGCAATTTCAATAAATATTCATAATTTCTTAAATAAACAGCAAAAAGTAAACTAATTTTCATAATTTTCTTTTAGAATAAATGATTACCAACAATTTTATTGAAATTCTATCTCACAATTGATTTCAACAACGCGATTACTTACAAGAGACTAAATATTTGCATGATTACAAGTTGACAAAAAAAAATTTATAAAATTTTACCGTAAAAATTGTGAAGCTGAAAAATGTGCTACCTACTCAAATTTATTTTATAGTTCAATAAAAGTAGAATAACAAATATGAAGAATTAAAATTAATTGCCAAAAAAATTATAAGCTTTTTTAATTGACTGTAGGAGCCCTTTGTTTGGTTAATTCAATTATATTTATTGTTATCATTCGGAATCAAATAAATCTATAGCTTCCAATGGGCAATGAACTCTACTGAAAAGAATAGTGAATAGTTTTGAAAGTCATAATAGAAAGTCACAATGTAGTGTACGAATATTTTTTATGATCCTGCCTTGGTGAGACATAAATCAAAATCAGTTTACCGTGACAAATGAGTATTTGCAGGGTAGAATTTTCATGGACAACTTATTGATGAGAAATTTAATTGTGATTTGGCCATGAAGAATTCGTTGCGACGCCCTGTGCGAATAGTAGCACAATTCAATTTCCTACGAAAAATAAGTGTATTTCAGCATTTGTGGTGAAGACTATTATAGGGGCACGACACAGTACCTGCCTCGAAGACTAACCGGATCCGCTAGATTACGGTAAAGGCTAACACATTTCGTGAGATTGTGAGGAAAACTAGTATAATGTTTAAATATTTATTTTTAAAGTAGAAAAAATACCTTCGTTTATATTCATTTTGAAAACTTCTATTATGAACTTTGGCATGGGCAAAGAGAAAAATAGTTATTTATTGCACTGGAAAATTAGCACAAACATTAATTGTAGCGTCAATTTACTAAATCCAATAGTAACTCGAGAAAACAATTTTAGGCTACAAAACACTCTTTTTGTATTTATATCTTCTGCATAATAAATTAATTATAAAACTATTATTACTCTACTATACAAATGTGTATAAATGTTCGCACTTTTGATTGATTCAGAATGCGAAATGTCCGACAAGTGACAGAATGTTTGTATAATGGAAAAGAGTTATGCAACCTCGGATAAATTATGCGTGCCTGTAAATATAAACGAAAGGCGTAGATATGCAAATCGCATTTGCTTGTTTACGGCTGATTTAATAATTTCTTGAAAATTTGTCAACGTGTCTCTTGTTATCTTATACTCCTGTATTATAATAACCGGAAAACTATTATTTACAAACTCAAGATAAATTTACTTGCTCCAAACATCTTATTACGTTCGCACTAACAAAAAATTTAATAACAAAGAATTAGTTTTAGTGAAAATAACGGAAATTTGCGGCACGCCCTCATTACCGTGTCAGTAATGCAACGGCGTGAGATCGTCTTTCTTGATTTTGTTTTTTCTGAAATTAGCTTTGACGTCTGTTAAAAGCGGATCTTCCCGGTGGAGCGAGGAGAGGCGATATGTTACGAAGGCACGTGTCCTGCATCCGGTTCGTATAAAGAACGCATGCGCGAATACCTACGTGGTTGGCAGTGACGCTCGGAGTGCAGAGGCATGTCGCTCACCTTGCGTTTAAAAGCAATCTGCGAAACGCGCCCAGGACTTTTTTTATCAACTCGGGCATACTTCCACAGCACACCGCAGTCAAGTCGGATGTATCTCACTTTTATTTCACGATCGTAAGTTTACGTATCTTTAGGTACGTCTCGTGAGAGTCGTATTTACAGAAAATTCGAGTAAGAAAAAATTTGCTCTTAATGATTGAGGGTTTCGCAGAGCAATTATTTCAGGGTTATAGTTGTTCGTTTCCGACCTCATCAATAAGTTGTAGTTAGTTCGAACGGTAAGAAGGGGAACAATAACGAATCTTCACATATATCGGGCAAATCTTTCCCAAGATACCGCTAGCACAAAAGAACATGTACACAGGATCTTTTTCTCACCCTCTAGGTCATGAGACGCCGAGGTACTTTACAAT
The DNA here is from genome assembly GCA_900474315.1 of Torymus auratus. Classification (NCBI taxonomy): domain Eukaryota; kingdom Metazoa; phylum Arthropoda; class Insecta; order Hymenoptera; family Torymidae; genus Torymus; species Torymus auratus. The sequence continues at coordinate 40,235 of UXGD01000300.1, forward strand.
CTTGAATTTGCATTTATTCTCGAGAAATTTTTTTTCTTTTACCTTTAATGGAGACTCGGAGTGGCTTTGAAAAAAGAAATTGTATTTATGGTTATTTATTAAAATATACTTGTATTTTAGAAAATCGTTGCAATTTTATATAATTTACAAAATATATATGCTCTAGATTTATAAATTATACAAAGTTATGTTATGTAAGTATATTTAATGGTCATACCTCGGGTCATGAAATTAAATCGTCTTAATGAGTAACACATTTTTATAGTTTATGAATTCTTTTTAAATGCGATTTTGGGAAAAAACGTAAAACAAGTTTTGTTGTGCGCCATAGGTACATATCTAATTCGATATTGCAAGACACGAACTTTAATTATCAAATAAAAAATTTAAATCTGCTCTATAAAAGTATTAAACGAGTTTTGATATGGAAGCATTTTATAATAAAAAAAGTAAAAGTACGACATAAAATACTTATATCGTGCAGGAACTTTCGCTCAAACTGTTCTGATGAATTTCAAATAAAATTCTATACACCTTACGTAAAGCATATCGAAAACAAACTATAGTCATCATGCACGACAAAAATGTTTGCTCTCGTGAAACACTGAATTGTATCGCAGGATCGGAAGAAACGCTACCTAGACAGTTTTATATTAAGTAATATCATGAAGAAGGAAGCATTGAGAGCGTTGAGCTAAGTGCACGGCTCAAAAATAATGAATCCCATAACGGGATACTCAGGCAGGAGAGAGAGACTGTATACAACTCCGTCTATCTTTGCTCTCTCGTCAGTGAAATCTCCTTATCTATCATTCGATGCAAGTCAAGAACGTAGCCAGAGCTACAGCAGCAAAGTGATTTTTATGTTTTTCAATTATAATACAAACAACAACTTTAATGAAAATCGTATTTCTGCAAAAAACAATTTTCAATGTAATTTTTTTTACAACAAATAAATTTAGTATCCATATGGTAACAAGTGCGAGGAGAAATGCAAGAAATGAAAATAAGCTTCAATAAAAGAGAAAATCCCAGAAATGCATTGAAGTCTATTCGTCGTAACTTAAAAAAGTTTTTCCAAGCATACTTATACATCGCCATACCGGTCATTCAAAGTTTTGAATTTTTAAAGACGTCGGTTCAAGTGAAATGAGCCTTCTATATAGATACGCGGAGAAACAGCTGGCGAACGATCTTATTCGGCGTTTGACGTGCCGTAGGGCCCCGGTTGAACTGCGCGAGCCTGCCGCGAAGGAGAAAGAAAGATCGGGTCACGGATGCACGTAGACCCGCGTGCAGTTACGGGGTGCACACGATCGTGTAAACACTGTAAACGTCGCGAGATAAGAAGCGAACATAAAGCATACAACACGTGTTAGATCGACGATATATCGCATAAATCGGCAGCGCGCGCGACTCCTTATATAGAATACAATTCCGTGTACTTAGCAAATGGACGGTGGTTTGTATGCCTAATTAAACCTTTTACGGAGTGCTCCGTCTTATTTTGCGAATCCCGCGAGCGCGCGCGTGTCTATAATACGTGCCGGCATGCACATATGCCCATTCATGACTTTTCACTGGCCAGTCTTTCAATCAAATTGCGCTTTCCGCTATTCAAAGTGTGTGTACGTGCAATTTATTTCGCATCGCGTCTATCTCGAATAATGATCAATCGTGTCTGCGTATCGAAAATAAAGTCAAGTTAATTGACGAAAAAAAATGCGTATTTCAATATACACTAACTTATTATAAAAATTTGTTGATCTTGAAAAACGGCGATACACTGTATAAAGAGTCCAGTAACAACGTCCTGTACATATCTAATGAAAAAAAATCAGTGATGGACATTGACGATCAGTCCCGTGTAAATAGTACCCAGTAAATACCCAGTAAATACTTGTTTGTAAAAGTTCGATAAGATATCACAGTAGAAAGAGTTTCTCTTTAGCGGCAGTCGGCAAGACGGACAGCGCGAATCAATAAAACATCCCGTCCGCCGGACTAGCAGCGCGAAAATTCAATCCCCGAGTATATGGAAAACCTTTTACAACTGGCCGCCGCCGCAGCGGAGCATCTGTATACTTTCTCTGCATACGTACGTATGTATGCAAAGTACGAGCATGCGTGCATAAGAAGAAGATAATAATTAGACATAAATAAAATCGAAAGTCGAGTGCGCAGGCGTACGCGGGCTTCGGTGTTTTTCTAGCGCGAAAGTCGTGAATCTCCAGGCGCGCGAATACTTATCCTTTTCCCCCCATTAATCATCCGCGGCGATCTTTTTGCCCGACGTCGTGTGCACGGTTGTATGCGATAGATCGCCGCGCGCGGGAGAGTGTAAGTAGCGTGGTGGCATCATCGGCGCGCATCAGCGCGAGGCGCGATCGGTGACGCGGAGCGCGCGGACACGCCTTCCGTTCGCAGCGCAACCGATGTGCCATGCCCTTTCTCGCTCCGCGCCAACAGTTATTTCTACACTGCCATGGGAAAAATATTTATTTTGTCTTTGTATTAGCTGTGGGTCTGTCTTCCCACAATATGAATTGCATTATCGGTGGGATAAGTGTTAAAAGATTATTTCACATATTTGTTTCCTAAAAATGGTTATTATTTGTTAACAACTGGGAAATGATATTTCATCTAGTACCGATATATTATTGTTTAAAAATTCCCTGTTCATAGAGTGCAAGATTTTTCAATTATCTAAATAGTCTTTTTTTATAAGAATAAAAATAAAAACAACTTAGAAAAAGTTACATTAATCCTATACTTTAAAGTTCGTATAAAGGCAAATGCCCAACATTAGTGCATTGATCGTTCAGTTTATCGAATATCGTTATATTTTTTATCGTAACTTTGATAACTTTTAACAAAAATCAGGGATTCATTTTGTATCATTATACTTTGCTTTTTCTGTTCGGTTTCGGAAAATCACGTTTTATGATTAAAAAAAATGTCTGCACATAAATTACGTGTTGATTATTTGTGTCAACTGCTGTTTTTTCCCCCCAACAAATTGTAAGAGCAGTAAAATCTCATTTACCACAATATTTCATGTTTATACGAAATATAGATTTCTACAGAATATTTTTGAAGCACGTAATAGTAAAATAAGACCTAGATTCATACTTAATATTTTATAAATATATAGTAATTTACATCGAGTCTCTGATGTTACGAAAATTCAAATTAATGACATTATATAACGAGCATACAGAATTTTCATACACTACTTCATTATTTTTAACACATCTAAATACTACATTCAATATCTAAACTATATTCAACTAATATAAATATCAATCTTGGACATCCTACAATCACCGAACTATTAAACCATTATTTTGTCACCATATCTATATACACGTTTGTAGTAACATAATAATCAATGTTAAACAAATTACTCATCAAGAAAAGTATAATAAATTAATTAAATTGAGCTATAAATAATGTAGCAAGTGACTTTGCACACCAGTAATTAAAACGTTTCGAGCACACCTATGGGCGTTAATTAAAATTCATAACTATATACAAGTAAGAATATATAACGAGTATCAAACGCTCTGTTTTCGTGTAATAAAATGAATAAGTAATTAATATATAATGTAGTAGTCATCGTATACACCGAATGAGACACGTTAGTAAAAGAACTTTCGATCGGGTTGTAAATTTATAAACAGCTCCCACAAATCAATCAATCACGTGTTAACGGCCCCATCTCCTCCCGCAAGTAGAAATATAGAGCTAAAAATAATCAAAAATCTACGATGGCAGGCAACATTAAGAGTAAGCGATATAAATCTAAAATTAAACAAGCGCGTGGTGGCGGCGGTAGCGATAGAGAAAATTTATTGTTATAACAGCACCTGGCTACCTTTACATGGCTGTTAGCGCATAGCTATCCATGCGGGAACACGTCGTAAGTAGCCACGGCACTTGTCGCTGCGTCAACCGGCCGCCGAGAACAACAAGGCGATGCGCGAGCCGCGCGCGCGTTTAATAAGAGCGGGACATTAACCTTGTTTCGGAATTCCTCTCGTTACCGCTTACAACTACATTCCCGACTACGCCTCTCGAGAGCACGTAGATAACTGCCGCGGCCACCGCCAACGGCAACTTCATCTTCTGGTGTATATGTACACGGCGGCTTATGGCTCTAAGTGCACGCGCCGACGCTGCCTCTTCCAGAACAAGCTTCATCTGCCGATGTTGTTTTCTCTTACAGCGCTAGCTCGTTTATCGCGGCCAAATATCTGTATTGTCTGCTGCCGAGCTTCCGGCCTCAATTTTTCCACCGCTATACATTTTTGCTCGCGAGTAAATTGCGTTCGCATTTGATTTATCGGGCGCTTGTCGCAGAGATTAAAAATACCTATCCTTTGCAATATAACTTTTCTTTAAAATATATAATCGAACGAAAAATGTGATACATAACAAAATTACGCAGATTTCATCATGGAATAATTGTGTTCGACTAAATTTAATTTATTATTTTTCTGGTGCTTTTAGGTAGCTGAAAAGTGTGACTTCTTTGATAAAAAATAATTCATATACACCTATGTGGGTGATTCTCTGCAAAAGAGTGCACATTTTACACGTAGTCTCCGTCTTTGTAAATAACCGTCGTACAAAAAATCTATTTTTTGACAAAAATTGATCATTTTACATTATAAAATATCCACAGAACGGACACTTTTACAGAGAACCACCTATATGCGTATAAGAAATCCGAAATTTTTTAAAACTAACTGAATATGTGGGTATGTAAGAAAAAGCATCGCTTAAAAAACCATAACGTTATATTTTCGCGCATGTAATTAAGAATTTTTTCACGTATTAAATGACCACTAGAAAAACATTTTACAACCTTAACGGTTGTAAATAGCTCATCCATTTATAACTATCGTAAAATTTGCTCAGGTCATAAATATTAATACGGGTTTATTCTTTTAAAATTACTAACCACTGCAATGTATTAACTAAAATTAAAAAAAATTTTCATAAGTATACTATTATTACGGATGAGTATCTATACGAATATGAAGAGTCACGAAATACAATGACAACAATGAGCAGAAAACCGTGTGGTGGAAACCGTAACTACAGTTAGTATAGTGTCGCTGACTCTAGCAAGATATATCTGCGAGAATAAACTTCTATATCATAGATTTGGCTAAAACTGCAGCGCGTCATTCTTTGAAAAATTATTTATTCAAGAATTATGCCGCATCAAAAAATGCGGGATAAAAATTTAATTATTTATTGAAAATTATTTATTGAAATTCTCTACATTTCTTCGAAATATTATTCCAAAAGATGACGATGGCTCATTCATAATACTATTTGTACTTCTGTAAAATATTGTAAGTTATTAAATTTTAGATTAGACGATGGTTGACTACTTTCTTTCTTGAGTTTTTGTTTCGTTTGGTTTTGCGGTACCAATCTGGCGCACAGTTTGGAGCTGCTACAGATACACCGGACGGACGTTTTTCTCTCTTATTAGCTCGACTGAACTGAATGTCGATCTCTTTGGCTCTCCTTCTTCCTGAGAAGGATTAAACGGGATCGGGGCGCGCGCGCGAACATAATGCGCGCGAGTAGCCTTGGCGCGGAGTGTCCGATAGATCTGTTACGGCGTCTGGCTGTGCGTGGCTTTATAATAGCCACAAGTTCGATTGATGCCGCGCGTGCATCCAGATCGAAAGACGAGATCGGCGGGAGGTGGAAATCGAAGACGCCGCGGGGAAAAGAGAATGTCCCGGTGTATCGTGTTTATTATATCTCAGCCGTTCGGACTGCCGGTGTATTTGCATATTATACAGAGTATACAACATGTTTGTGCCTTGTAGGATATTAAAGGTGTTTAACTATTCATATATGGAGTATTAATTTTGAATTTGTCTATTATATAAAATATACATTCGTCATCTAATGACATAAGAGTCGACAATAATTGATAATCTAGAACCTGATTATTTATTTTATTCGATAAAGCAAGAATTTCAAATGTTTTAATTGCTACTTTTTATCCGCAAAAGTCAGTGAAAGAAAGAAAAACCAGGGTATTATATTTAATTACTTTCTAAAAAGAACACCATTCGTAAGTCCAAAAGGTATTTTGTATACAGGCTAATTATATTATGTAGGAAATGGAACTAGTATATATTTTCAGCCAATTATTGCAATGCTATTCTTAACGGTTCGTAAAGTTCAAAAGGAAAATTTGCAGAGGCACAAAAGTAAAAGTACAATAAACGTGTTTCCAAAACTAGTTTCTACTTCTATCGCTTATATATACACTTCAATTAGATACTTAATAAATACAGAAATATAATTCAGTATAAAAAAAAAATTGATCCTTACACGTTGCACAACGCGCGCCGGGAATGAAATTAAACGCGTTTCCCTCAAAATTAGCCAAAAGCATAAATCACGTCGGGGGAATGAAACTTGAAAATGTAATTTACTTATCGAAAAGATTCAACTCGAGGCTTTAATGCATGCGAGAACGCCTCGTTACATAAATCAATTAACTTTCTTTCATAAGGTTCACGCGATATTCTCTACACCTATTTCTATTGAGAACGCGATCGTTCGGAACTCCCGCGTGAGAGAAGCAAACAAAGAAGCGCCGAGCTGTAGCTAACAGCAAACGAAGCGAGGAGAGAAAAAAGCAAAAGTGGAATTAAAAATTCGTTATAGAAAGTTCATCGTGCGGTAACGGCCGAGAGCGCGTTATATATATGTAAAGTAACCCGGTGCGCACGGGACCGCGACGACGATGACGACGGCGACGAGGACGAGGCGGAGGAGAATACGAGATAGGCGTGTTCCGGCCGGCGAGCTATTTCCGGTCCGGCCTTGTCGACGCACATATCTCGCACCGCGTGTTGTTTAATAGACCCCCGCGAATTGTTCTAGCCTTATAGCTTCGACAGCCTTAATCGACGCTTGTCCTTAGAGAATGCCTGTCATATAGCTGCAGTGATGCATCGCGCTCTTCAAGAGTAATTAATTTCCATTTCTTATATACTTCTCATTGATAGAAAATAGATATAATGTTGAATTTACTTCATCTCAGTTAGTTATTTCAATATATTTCGACATAAATTCTTCAAAATCGAAGAAAATCATTTTTCGGTGATACTTCAGAAAGGAATCGTATAATTATTTTCAATATAAGGAATCTAACAACTAAAAACAAAGGACGATGGCGTATATTTCATAACAAGGATGACCACCTTATCTTTTCGAATATTTATAAAACTGATGAATTCACAATCACCACAAAAACATTTTTAAATAACATGATTGTTATTGCACAAAAATTGTTTGCACTGTTACAAAGCTTCTCTTTGAGAAACCAATATAACAAGTAACTTTCTTATTCCAAAACAATGGTGCTACTTCCTTTGAAAAAATGTTTAGATGCACAACTGTAAATAGTACAAATCAATTGTATATAATAATGGTCGCAAATACCTTTCTTGAAATGCATTTTGGCATAATGGACATAAATAGGAAAAGATAATTCCAAATAATTAGCAAAAAATCAAGCAGACTGAAATTCTAATTGGGATTATTGAGCATAACTGTTCAGTCGAAACGAGTGTAGGTCGAAGAAAGTATACCTCTTCTAGATCACGACAAAAATACTATATTTCATTCTTTAATAGACACTAATGGTGATGATTACCGAAATAACGAAGACAATTGTAACATCAACAAAGTTACGACGTATACTTCACATTATTTTTAACAAATTACATTTTATTATGTACCATTGAACTTTCTTTTCTTATAATTATTACAGTTTGATTATAATATTAAATGATTAATTAATAATTTTGTTTACTTTCTTTAAAGTATATCGAGAAAAGTGATAGTTTTGTTTAATGGTCCGAAAAATAAGAATTTATTGGCTCATTAAGTATGCGAATGATTTCCTCGTAAAAAGCGAGAGATTTCTTTATATTCCCATTGACTTGATGAGTTTATTAAACACAAAGCTTAGCAGCGCGAACTTTTACTAATTAATGACAAGATAAATATAAAGTATAAATTAAAGAAAGAGCAGAAAGGCAGACACAGTTAGTCAGTGCGGCTTGCACGACTGCAAGCAGAACAACAGCCTCTAATAAGACAAAGTACACCGACAACATCCCCTGGAGCGCATCGCACTCCCGATATTCACCTGCAGCGCAGAAACAGAACGACGACCCGCGCTGCGCATCGCCAACTACAATCGCACGCCGTGGCGGCGGCGGCGGCATGGGAGCGCGCGAATAAATCGCTCTCGCAGTCCGACGTGTAATGAGATGCACGCGGCGAGACTTTCACCCCTGGGGGCGCCTTCTTATATCTCCTCCGCCCGACCTGGCGCGCGCGCTTACCTGCATGTAAAGGGCGCTGCGGTAGGCGACAGCAGTCTCACACACCTAATTGCGTCCGCGCCGATCGCCACCTGTGAGCTCGTTATCTTCGACAATTATTACCCGCTTAACGACGCTACGAAGATTTATTTGCTGCCGAGAACTGACGGGTTACTCACTCTCATTGCAGATACATTTTCTACAGACGGTGTCAGTCTTTCTTCAAATGTAAACTAAAAGTAAATAAATCTTTTGATGGTTTTTATTCGTAACGAACAATTGACTGAATTGAGGCTCGTTGCCTAAAACGATATACACCAGATATAAGATCTCGTTTTACTACACTTTGCAAGACATAAACAAGATATTTTGATAACAGGTCCTTTAGAAATATGACTTTTGAAAGAAACTGCTAAATCTGATCCGCCTACAAGCACAGAATTCATGACCAGTAATCAAAAGATATTGCTTCGATTTATCCCACGTATATGGAGTCAAATATGTATACTTATTAAACATGTTGAAATATTACTTATATCCACTGTTCTTTCGATCCGCTATTTTTCATACCTCCTCTACAATGATTTCGCAAATAAAGGATACATATAAGAGAGCGCGCTTTATATACTGCAAGAGACATTTGTTATTTTTATTTGAAAGAGAACGCCGATTGAACGGTGCTCAATTATCGGGGATTGTATAACATAGCGAAATTAGTTTAACCATAAATAGCCCCGTTTTCGATAAGGATAAATTGATCTCAGCATCGCTAAAATTCTGGAAATCCTATAAGACAATAGAGTTTGTATAGCAGAAAACATCACGTAATATATATGAGCTACTTTTATTTCTGACGTCATTAAATAATCTTGAAGTAATTTTATAATTGTAAATTGAACGTTTATTACAACCAGATTTACTACGCAATTACTTCGTGACATTTATATTCCTAATTACCTTACAGTTATTAATTAATTAATATTTAACGCTTTAGCAGTTTATTACTTGATTAATTTTTAAACAAATTAAGTTATGAAATAAATTTCTTGCTTATCGTAAGTTGTAAGGGTAATAAACGAAATAAAGATCACGGCAATTCTTATTACAGACATATTTATCAAAAGTATGAGTAAAAGTTACTTTAAAACGAATACACTATACGTTATTATATAATACATTACAAACAATCTTGTAAACAACGTCTTTCGCTGTTTGATTTTTAAGGTGAATTGGTCGATTATCAAACTGTGTAATATTGTAGATAAAGTAATAAACACTATATGAACATTACACTATAGTGATGTCACAACACATAATAAAATTCGACTTTATACGCGATAAGAGAAAAGCGGTCCTCATCTCCGCCAACTCCCACTTATGCAATTAAGCCTCGAAAGTCGAAAAGGCAAAATCGAAAGAATTATAAAAATTGTAAGAAGTTACAACGGGTAAATGCGCGCTTTATAGCCGTAATTACATAAGGCGAAATTACACTTGCCCCGGCGAGCGCGTACGACCGATGAAAGTTCAAACTGAGAAAAAGCAATTAATAAGTTCCACTATCCCTGCGGCGGCCTTATAATATATCCGCGCACTCGGCCATTGTCCCGTGAAAAAAGGGTCGCCGGCGTATAGTTGCATAACGGTGTGCGCGGGCGCGAAATAAAGCATCCGACGCGAGAAAGAGAGAAAGCCCGCACGTAAGATATCTCTCCGCGCGGTGGATGGCATGCTGCACTTGTGCCCCGTGAGAACTCGCATCGGCGCAGCGAATTTATCGCGCTTATTTTCCTCTCCGCGCTTTTTCCCCCGCAGAGGCAACTGCCGAGCAGGAAAAGAAGCCAGTGCAGCGGCCGCTCGTAATAAATTCGATGCCGATAGCCTCAAGATCGGGAAAGATAAAACGCGTGTTTGCCTTCGCGTTTGCCCGACGTGCGGCTGCATTACGTGCGAGAATCGTTAGCCGATTATATGCGCGATTGACGCGAAAGTCTGCGGGTTGCAGAATAGCTCAGCCTATGCGCATCGCGGCGCTAATAGCGAATTATGACCGCTATGCCATTTCACCTTGTTACGCCGGATTCTCAGCCAATTGATTGCTTTCATTCGCTGATTATGCTTTATTGAGTTGCTGGGAAATTTATTACGGAGTCTCGCCGTTCCTTTGATTGATCATATTTCCTTAAAAAGTGACGGTTCATTTTTATTCGATATAATGCGCCGGTTTTCACTTAACTCGACTTTTTATGCGCGCCTGCGTCAGCTCACAATTGCACATTGTATACGTATATATACGCATTCGTTATTATCCCAAGTGAAAGTTGGGTCCTGAGTGATGACCAAAAGAAGTTCAAGCCAAAAGTGAGTTTGATTTGCCGTATAGTCGCTGAATTTTACTTAACGTGTGTACTCTTAATTTCATTTCGAGGTATAACCAAGTTAGCAAATTAGTTTATCTATATAATTTTGAAAATTTATTCTCGAATATCTAATACTGTTTACTATATGCATTTATATATGTCTTCATACTTTAAAATAATATATCTTTGTTTAAAAAATTCAGTGAGAATTGCGTGTGAGTACTTGGGTGATAATACCACGTGAGAAATCACATGAGGTCTTCGACGATTTTCTCACGTGATTTTCACGTAAATGTTAAAATTGATATGCAACAAAAATTGTTTATATACTTAACAAAAAGGTTTAAAAATGGTTGCAAGTAAACAAGGTGGACACAATATAGGTTTTATCATCCGGTTGATATCACCTATCATGGTCTGCCTACCAATAACTACTTTTAAACAATTTATTACAAAAATTTTGTTAATATCTTTATTTTATAATATCTCATCGAAAAATTCACGCAGTGTCACGAATGTTTTATTGTGATTTAAATTTAATGTCATCATTGTTTGCTTCCTCGAAAAAAAAACCTGTATAATAGTGAAAAAGATTTTTCAAAATATGTCTATGAGAAATATGATTCGGAGTCAAAACACAGACCTTATGATCCAATTTGACTAATTTTATATAAGAACAAGTTGTGTTCATCGATTAGATATATTATTTACAAGATATTCGAGGTAAACTTTTTTTACAAATTACAATTTATTTACAATATATTTAAGATCAACTTTTTTCAAATTGCAATTCTTTTAGAAGTACTTAAATTGAGAATTATTCTTAAAAAGGTTTTAAGTTATGTAAGATTATAGTGGTTATCGTTCTTAAATCTCTATAATAATTTATCAAATTTTAAATGTTATTCCATACTACTACAATCAATTAATTAAGAGAGTTAAGTGCCAATGTATTGGTAGCGAATTTTATAAAAATAAGCAGAGAAGTTGTATAAAAAGGAAAGCACAAGTTTAGTTTTTAGAACCAATAAATTTTTATAGCAGTGCAACTATAAAATCAGAGTTTCTCAAAAACAATTTCCGATCATATTATTTCGTGGGAAAAATTCAGTAATTTGACTAGAAGAGTTTGACCCTTTTCACAGAAAGTTGTGAATGATATGGAAAATTGCAGCTGCAATGTTATGTAACTTGTGACTATAAAAATTTTAATAACGAAAAAGTTTAATGTAATGCAATTACAGGTGTTAGTGAAAATTTAAAAACGGTACTTATACTGGTTTTGACATAAAAGTAATTAGAGGCTACATGTTTTATAATTATTCGCGAGTTCCATTTCTTTCAATGCAAGGTTGCATAAAGTAGCACTTTCTACGAGCCCGAAAACAAAAATGACATAAATAGTAATTGTGTTCGTAATTTTCAGTTAAGCAGAACTTTTTTATACTTTGTTATTGCTTGGTTTCTTCTTGTGTGTCTACTCGATGTACACAGATAACTTCCACGCATATAGTTCCTTTTTAACGAATTTTATGACCTCATAAAAGGCATTTTGGAAATTCCATTATTATGGCTTTCTTTATTATTTTCCTCTGTAAAAGTGTACAACTACTCATGAAATTTAGTATGAATCATTATTTTTACGCACAAGTTATACTATAGCTATTAAAAGGCAAATCATGAATATTTTAATTTCAAACAACTTACATTTGCAAACATATATTTAGGTAGGTATACTAATTCTAAAAAATATTGATCCATCGTAACGAGTTAATAATTAAACTATTTTAGCATGTATATTTGAGAGTAATAAATGAAAGTCTGAAGGCACATTACTGTGAATGTAAGAGCACTGCAAGTGACGATTTGCTTGGGGCCAACAAAGGGGCCACTGGTTAACGCGCTCTTACGACTGTCGCGTTGCCTGGAGCGAAAAAGGGCGCCGACCCGGAATGGTCGGAACTTCCTGTTAGCCGCGTTTCGAAAATTTAACGTCGTTCCGCAGACAAATCATAACCGAAAACGCGCGCGGCATACGAATGGAGATATAAATAATGATTGTATACCTATACTCCCAAAGATCGAGAGCACGAGAGGCGCGCGCACTTATCTCGCGCTCATTTTTTCCTCGCGGTATCGTCTCCTCGTTCTTTTATTCATGAGGCATTGTCGAGCCCGTCATCGGCTCATGACCGAGCGCACGCGTGAGCATCGCCGATTCTTTCTCTCTCTCTTTGTCCCTCGCTTTAGAACGCGCAAGCTCGCGCACGCACGCGATTGACAATTGCGCGTGCGCGCGAGTAAAGTAACGGGCTACATCTTATGGCGCGCCGGTGGGGCAAAAAGACGAACGGGTTCCTCTTTTTTCTCGCTTTCCTATGCTCGACTTTGCTCTCTCGGCTCATGCATGTGGATAGATATTCCTGACTCCTTAAGGAGAGAGGATGGGTCTCACCGATTAGATGTAGATCGGCTCGTTTGATTAATTGGAATCGCGCACGCTGTGATTGATTGACAAAATGACAACAGCTTTAGAGTTTCCTTTTGTTTTCTATATTTATACGTTAATTTATGATACACAACATCGAGACACGTGTTTATTCAAAGCGTTATAAAATATTATCGAAATATGATCACGTACGCGGCCTCGATTCAAATCATCCGACCTATTGCGTGAAATCCAGCAAAAAATTCGACTCGTTGATGCAATATTGGTGATATAGATATATAGTGACAGCAGCTGACAACTTTTTCAGTCCTTATACCGACGCTTTGTATAATATACACACGAAAAGAACGTACGTTGAACGTTGTTGCACGTGGCGGAGTTTTTGCGTGAGCTGACGGGCCCAAAAAGGTTCGCGTGCGGCGGTAAAAAGTCCATATCCAGTTCTGGCCGCACGGACTTGGTCTCTTACACGAGAGAGTGTCGATAACGCAACGTGTATCGCCTAGCGGATCTGCTGCAATTCGAGCCGCCCGCCTCTCTGCGCTAGTACGCAATAGACCTGTACTCCTGTTATAATGTACAGCTAAGTACACACGCACGGGAGCGTGCAGTTGGATTTTTCAATTCTCCTTGCGATAGAGAAAGACAGTCGCATGGGCGGAACGCCGCTGCTGCTTTTTCGTCATCGGAGACGCGAGCGTCGTCATGTCACGTAGTATATACCTAGGCGATGCTTAATACTCGTGTAGAATGCAAATGCTTGTATATACAGGAAGTCAAGACCTTTTTCATTTTCTTTCATCAATCGGAAATGAAATGGTTACTCATATACACAAATATTATGTAAACAGAAATATGGTTACTTAATTGGGTATCGAAAAAAGTTAAAGACCTTTTTCAATAAATTTTCACGCATCTGCGCGGAGAGAAAATTGTGTAGGAAAAAAAATTTTTGGATAGTTAAAAATTACAAAATAATATAATAACAATTTTTACTATAAATTGTGGTAATTTTCGTAAAAATTTGAGCTTGTCCCAGTTACTATAGAATATAGTAATTTTTCCTCGACAATTTTTCTATTTTAACTATCTACGCTATATCAGTATTTATTTTAGTATTAAGTGAAAGAAAATACACGAAAAATGTATAACTTGACACGAATTATAATGTATGTGGATAAATATTTCATAAATGACAATTATCTATTATTTATCGATTGACTTTATAAAAAAATTAATTAAGTAATGAAAATAGATATACTATACTGAGAAAAAAAAATACTACAGACTGTAAAAATCCAAAAAATTACCATACATTACAGGAAATTTTCCTACATTTCTAGCAAAATTTCTTATAAAGTGTGGTAATCTTTTGGGGTTTACAGACTCTGGTGACTTTACCGCAGAAAGTATAGTAATATTTACAAAATTATTAATATTTTTTACTTAACTTTTTTCTCAGTGTACACTTATATATACCAATAAATGTGTTAAATACTTGTCAGCGTAGGCGAATGCACGTTAATACCTAATAGACAGTTAACTTTTCGGAAATTACCACAATGAATGACAAAATATATGTACAATCTGCAAGATGAGTGTGCATGCACATTGGCCTTTGCCATTAGCACAATGCGGCATCATAATTAAATTTAATTGAGCAGCGTGCGATGTAGGAGACGGTATGCGCATAAAAGTGGGCGACCCCGTTTGAAATTTTTCCACCCACCATCTCGCCAACAACCTACATTGTTTTGTTAGAATACAATCAGCTTCAAAGTATAAACAAAAGAAGTGAGGAATCTTCAGCTTGCGATACTTTACACGCAAACTTGATACGTAATTATCATTCTTACAGAACAATTTTTACAAAAAAATGTAGAGTTAGCGATATGTTAGGCGTGACGTGATTTCGTTATGTTTCGGTCGATATACGACTTTCATCAGATTTATAATTATTTCTAAATAAGGCGAGATCAATCATTTTATATTCAAGGTAAACCTATTCGAAGGTATGGTTGATTCTTAAAGTAGGCAGGACTAGTTATTTGCATGAGTAACATTAATCTTTCCACAGCCAATGAGATCCCAAGATTTATAACTATCTATTTAGAATTTTGCTCTGCACAAACGAGACTCATTTATTTGTAATTTTTATAGTATAATACATGGGTTACTGTTTTGAATAAAAGCATTTTGGATTTATTACGTGGCAAACGATATTGTATTCCATTGATACAGTTCGTTCTTCTGTGAGCAGCATGCAACAAAACAAACACGTACTTTTGCTTTGATACTAAATACTTATAAAACATTTTTTTTAATCAAAGTGTGTAAACTTTCTCTTTTCTATGCTGACACAAATCATTGATATTATATTATATGCAATAGTAATAAAGATTAGAACTACAACACCAAAAAATTGCCATTATTACAAAATGGCGAGCTATCTGCTCCCTTCAGAAGCTCGTGACGATAAAGAACAATAATTTCATTAAATTGAAGACAAGTTTTTTCATTACACACAACGAGTTGAGTTCTTTAAAAAGTGTGTCAGATTAACCTCATGCCTAGGGTAATCACAGCAGGTGATCATGGATCATCATAAAAAGTGAAATTTCATTGACCAATTAACGCTGGATAGTCATAATATTGCCGTATATATACACCGCAGCAGATGCACTACCTACCATCGCAACGCGGCCTTGTAACGCATCGCTTTTATAGGATTCAGCGCGAGTTTTCCCTGAAACGTACGTGCACCGCGCTACTGCGCATTATTATGGCACGTATGCACAATGTACATTGATACTTTTTATTATAATATCGCATCGACGTATTTTCTAGCTGGATATATACTTTTCATGTCTACAATTTTAAATGAATTATATTATAATATATAATTTAACCGTTTCAATATTTTTAATGAATTTTTACGATAATATTTTGTGTTAAAGATATTGCGTTAGATTTACTATACACAAGTGTTTTAATTAAAGGTTAGAATAAAGAATGGCGTTGATCATTCGATGACTAACATTTAAAGAAATAGAAGAATTCTACTTTATGGTTTTTGTATTAGGTACTTGTAAACAAAAGATTAAGATGAGTAATTTTAATTGATTTAAAATATCTTATACAAAATAGAAATAAATAAACTTATAGCTGCCTCAAACTTTATTTACCATTTCTGATTAATTATTAACGTCGAAAAGAAAAAACTCACCCAAAACAAACTGAATTGAGACCTGCCATCACTTTTACAGAGTGGTGAAATATTATAGAAAACTTATTATAGTGTACTCTTTACTCATTATTCTTGATGTATTTCCTTATATAACAATATAATTTCCGACAATCTCTTTACATATTAACTTAGTAAAAGTTCCAGGTCAAAATATCAGTTCGTTTTTTGAGTAAAAACTTTTAATGAAACAATAAGTCAAGTTTAAAAAGCGTTTTTTATATTACTATTAAATTAGTAAAATGCAAGTACTTAAGATGATTCTATCTAAAACATTGTATCCACTCGCTACTCTTACGTGAATATACATATACGTGTACAAAGTTTCATCGTTACACAAGTTACACGTGGAGAAGTATAGCAGCTTAAACTACCTTTTAGGATAATGTCGAACATGCACGACTGTTCGTGAGAGAGAAAATCGATTGACAAGTTTTCCGTGTCGATGGATGCTTATTACGAAGGTTCTATATATACACGTTGGGAATACTGTATACGGACAATAATTTGAGAGTACATCATAAGAGAATTTAATTCTCGGCGCGTGAATGTGTATATTATGTATATATCTGCATTGGAGCTTATCTGTTGCGTAATAGTGGCTCGTAAGTTTCGTCCGTGAAGGTATGCATGTATATATTTGTGAAAAAACACACGCGAAAATCTCACTTTGTGCATTTTAACATTTGAAAAGTATTTTCGTGTCGGTAGAATGTTGCGTAATATAGTAAACATGTATTTATGGGATCATTCGCAAGTCGGAAAGTGCAAATATTATGTTAATGCAATATGCAAAATAATTTTACCTAGTCTATTATTTAAACAAGGTATTTTCCTATGAGAAAATGATATATTTCTATTTAATATAGAACCAGGACTCAATTTTAGAGTTTTGTTGATATGAAATACATTTCATTATAAATAAAGCTTGAGTAAGTTGAAATGGAATTTTTAACAACCTATAACATGCGATACTTTTTAACATAACTTTATACACTTTGATATACTTGTAAAAAAAAAGCACCGAGATTTAAAATGAAAAGTCACTTTTAAAAGATTTTCGTGATAATATCAGACAAATTATATTGTATAAAATTAATAAAATCTTTTTCAACATTTTTTTAACAAGCACCAATAAGAAAAAAACAAGATTAAAAAAATAACTACAGTTTCTTTTATACGAAGATTCACCATCAAAATCGTGATGTGAGTTTTCGTCTGCATAAAGCAAGAATTATTATATTTCTAAATGGTTGCGCACTTGTAGTTTAAAAATAACTGCGCATTTTGTAAAAATGCATGCTTAAAAATTGTCGTTACTTGAAGTTTTAAACAAATGTATTTTTTATAAATACAAAAATAGTAATAGCACATTGATGGAATAAAAGTTGATAAAAATTAAAATGTTTGTTTATTTGTAATTATGTATATTTCTATCCAACCATGGGTTTTACTAAAGGATTGTTACATAAAATATGAATTTATTTTGTTTTATACAATTTGTATAAGCAAAATCTATATATAAAGAACACAGCCAAAGCGGCCGATAATATACCAACATTGTATATAAGTTATATGCGAATGAAAAAAAGGTAATCCACTTTGAAACAAGTTTTGTGCAAAAAAGCAGCATGACCTTGGCGCACAGCCAATCGGAGAAGCACCTTGAATGTACGCATATGTCGAAAAATTGTCCAACAACGGCGAGGGCAGCAGGTCCAACCGCCCACACGGACATCGCGAGGCGCGACCGCGCAGAAAAGAAACGGGTTCGGCGGCCGCTCGCGGCGAATGTTAAGTAACCTCGGCGCGCAAACTCGGCAAAAAGGGGTAAAAGAGAGGAAAAAAGCGCAAAAACGTCGCAGCCTATATCTGCCTCGCGAAACCAGGATCACCTGCCCCGGCGTCCAAGGCGAGAGAGGTGCACGTACTCATATATATATAGGTATTCCCGCGCCTTTATTTTCACTCTCACTTTTAGCGGCGGCTCCCTCCGTCTATCTCCTCTCGATTTCTTCCCGATCGCGGCGCAGGCGCGAGCTTGGCGAACCCCGTGCGTGTGTTATATACGCCAAGTGAGAGGAAAGATCACTGCAAGAGCGGCCGAAAAGTGAAATGGCTTTCATAATTAATCGGATGCGGCAAGGCCGACACTTTAATTATCCGCGAGCGCGCGCGGACTTATGTACACGCGCGCATACAACTCGGTATTTATCTATTATATAGGGGTATATATACGCAGCGTTACGTATTAGAGTCTCTCTATACAGCCTATATGATTTTATTGATGTATATATGTATACAACGTATATGCTCGGCCGTTTTGCATATAGCTGTACCGTTCTTGCTATAAGAACGGCGCGGTGCTTTATTAGTAATGTGCGGCTTATGTTTATTTATGCTCAAATGGGAGCGGTGTATGATAATTAACGTTGTATCGGGAGGTCGCTAACACTGCTCTCTCATCAACCATCTATCGCCATTAACGAACGCTGCGGGAACAATATGTTTCATTGTTGCGCGGGCAGCGCATAACTCGCTTGTCACTTCTTTTTTATTTGACCGTCCGATACATTTCCGGCTTCACTTACTAGCGAATACGATTATAGGATACGCTGCCGATACCAAGAAGAGATCTTTTTAATTAATTGCTATATGCTTAATAAGTTGATGCAAATTTTTGCTTGTCCCAAGTATATCGACTTTTTTCGATGCCGATAGTGATTCGCATTTACTTTCAATTAGGACGAATAAATTATATACCCGCGGCTCTCTAAATTTCACGCAACGTAAATCTCAAATCTACTTTTACTTTCTTTTACTCAAGAAAACGAATTTTAATAGTTTCTTTCCGAAAAGGAGATTATTTACGTAATAATTGGCTGTGTTTGCACGTTTATGTTACGTGCACGTTTTTGATTTTCAATATTTTTTTATCACTCAAGGATCTCTCAAGTCGTTGAACAGTGCCAAAATCTTGATTATCTCCTATAATTTATAACTTTCCAAATTTTGAATTGATTATAATTTAGCGTAATACTGGCATATGGTATTTACGTAATATTTTTCTTTTTGTTTTTGAATTTAAATATAAATAAAAAGGTTTATTATAATCCAGATATAAACGAGATGAAAGCCTGTAGAAAATAGCTGCAAAACAATCGACTTCTAAATCAATACAATGCATATTGTAATGTAAATTTTTAATATGATAACGTATTCCGACTCTTAGATTGAAATATTTAAATATTTTGTAGCTCAATAGATATACAGACAATGAAACAATCAATTTCTTTTTAAATTATTCTCTTTACATTACTTAACTAAAATTTACAAGACTTTTGATTATTTTGAGACGGTATAAACTATGTATAGCTGAGCAAAAAGCCAAATCTATTGGAACGAGTAAATGTAACAATTTATGCGACAAAGCCAGTCCCAGCAGTACAAGGGACAATAATCGATCTTGTTCAGCGTCCGATTTTAAGCTATACACTCGTGCCCGTGAAAAGACAGCCACACGACCCGCTTTTCGCGAATCCCCCCTGCAGACGTAGACAGCAGCAGTGCACATAATTCGCGCGCCCGCAAAAAGTCCGTATCTATACGTACTTACACGCGGACCGTACGATTGTGTGTACCAGGAGATACGTGAAAGCGGCCAACTAAACTGACAATGGGAAGAAAGAAAGAAACGGGGCGATCGCGTGCGCGGAACAGCGAAACGCTTTTGCGAGCGAGAGCCTATACGTATGTACACAACGCACAGCCATGGCGTTTGTCTTCGCGAAAAGAACTATATGTGCTCAACATTATTTTATGTGTATGTGTGTGTGTGTGTGTGTGGAGGTAGGAGGCATAACCGTTCGGGATGAATAGATAAGAACAGATGCAGTCTTCGCTTACTTTCTATACGCTCGGGAGCGACAGCGTGCAGCAGATCGATACTCTTTTTCGAAAGCGTTATGCCGCGGTTGTTTTTATGGCGAATAAAAGTAATTCGAGGAGGTATAGGCTGCGCGCTTTGCGTTTATATAACAACGTCGCGCGCGGAATATTGACTTTCGTGGACGAAATTCGTTGCTTTTTGCGAATGTAATTACGAAACTCGCGTGATGACGATAGGGGGAATTGCAATCACCGGCGACCGATGCCAACTTATAACAGAACTCGGCGAACGACCGTTAAAATTTATTCGCGACTTGCGCAAAAATGCGCTCAGGAGGATATATATTAGGTGAATCTTTGAGGAGGAGCGTGAAATCTGATCGATGTCTGTCGAAATCAAGTCGATTTATATAATGTGTTTCCCTACTTCTTCCAACTTTCAATATATCAAGATACCGTTAATTTTATTTTCGATTTCATTCATCATGAATTGAATGAGTGCGCCTATAAAGTAGTTCATCTAAAAATGGAAATCACGTGGAAACCAAGATGGTTAAACAATTAATGCTGAGAAAAGAACTAGATAAGCACACCGTTATAAATAGTCTAATTATTCCGTGACATGGAGAAATATATATATAATGGTTTAATAAGGAGAAATTATACACTTGACTTGAGCAATTAATGTGAAAACAATGAAAAATGTTTGAATAGTTTAATATTTTGCACCAATGCTTCACTATTCAATTATACGCGTTACTAAATCAAGTGCAATTAGTTTCTATGGAGACTGTATTTCAAAGATAAATTTCACTCTATGAAAGTCGCTATAACCCAACACGCGAAAAGCTGTATTTAAATTCAGCAAAGTTTTTGGCTTTTTAAACGACCAAATGACTGCGACCTAAATTATTCAGCTTATATTTATGTACAATGTTTTATCAGCTCTTGAAGAAAGTCAAACGTATCGGTACGTAGTAGTAGTTCTGGTTTTAATCTGTTAGAAACCCAACGATCCGAATAGCTAGTTCCTAGTTTGTCATTCAGAGACGAATATCTATTACAGGAGTCGAAATTACTTTTTGCAAAATGATCAGCCCCGATAACGAAAGTTTTTCGCTCGAAACCACTTTCAAATTCTATCTACCTATAACTGTACGAATCGCAATCGTTGATAAATTATCTTAGATCCTATAGCTCTATAATATCTACAGATACACAATAGTGTCACATTTCAATATTGTTTTATCATCGATGACATTCATCCAATGTGACTGAACGATTAGTAAGCGATGAGATTATTTCATTCGTACCGTTATGAAACGTTAGATTAACATTTTTAATTTGTTTTGGCTTCATTCCAATCATGCACTCTTCAATAATAAAGAGGAGATGATAAAAAGGTAGCAAAAACCGTTTGTTGTTACTTTTTGCAGTATTGTTATCAACGGCCGAAGTTCATCTATACTTATTTGTCAATTAAAATAAGATGTCGAAAAATGAATATACGATAAATCATAAAGGTTTGATACTATAGGTACCTTGAATGTAATGACCTAAAAGATATCATAGAGTATTATCTATTTCTCATTCGACAGTGATGTTAAGTTTCAAATTGTAGTCATCGAAAGAGATAAATTGCAAAAGCGCGTGAAACAATCAGGCTTTCCAGCAAATTACCCGTATTATATCCACAGACGGAGGAAACAAGTGCGGCGAAACAATCCTCTAATGAAACGCACCGCGCGCACGGAACAAAACTGCACTTCATCGACTTCGTCGATTTCCTGCTGGCAGACATACATAACAACAACAGCAGCAGCTCGCAGGAGGAACAGTGCAGAGACGTGTGTATAATACCTCTACGTACAATTGTACATGCGCGGTGTATACACGTGCAGCAAACGGGCGAGCATATAAATAAAGAAAGCGCTTTCACGGCTGCCGTTGCGGCCGCGCTGCCGGCGAATATGATGCAGAAAAATGTCGTCGCTGGGTAATGCTTTAGAAAGTGCGCACGCGCGGCGCGGGGAAGCGAAGGAGCAGAGCTAGAGAAGTGCCGAGATACCTAGGTAAAGCGGAGTCTGCCGCTCGCTCGGAAAGGTGAAATCCTCCGCGCTATGGAGTACCAAGTCACTGTGCCGAATTCGATGAATTTGCAAAACTAATTTACAGAAAGTTAGCCTGTGTATCAATGCTTGTATCGGCCTGATACGAGAGAGCTTAACGAAGAAAGCGCTCTTTCCGATGGAAAACTTTGACATAAGATTTATAAGCTCTCCTTCGCGCTATACCACAAACAAAATCAACATCATTTTCTCAGCGAGTTTATACGATCTAAGAGACGGACCTTAACTTAACTTTATCTCCGTATCCAAAAACCAATATATTTATATAACTAATTAAAGTTTCTTTAATTATGATGTATTATGAATTTCATATCCGTAATTTAAAAAAAAATAGAAAATTTTAGTGACGGAACCGTAATGATAAAAATTTATTACGTTTCTTGATTGTTTGCTTTATTTTTCTAACGTAAATCATTGATGATTTTAGAACTAATTAAGATTTTGACACATACGACGTGCCTTATAAATTAAAGCTTACTTTCTTCACTTTCATGGTGAAGACAGATAATAAATATATTTTTTCTAGTATTATATCTATACAACTTTTAAAATGATCACTTGCTCCTCGAAGAATATCTTTATTTATAACGCAAATAAATTCTTGTTTCATTTTAATGCTCACAAGTATTTGTGGATTACCGAATACAATCGTGATGTGATACGCGGAAATCTCGTAGGAGACCTTTTCGAAGGGGAGAATGTGCATTTTAAGTAGTCATGGACTGGCTGCGTCAGACACGTTTTGAGTGGGGACCGATAAGATCCAGGAAATTCACTTCCTGTATCTTATTTGTACCTTTAGACTATAAAGGTACAACAAAGTTTATTTTATTTTAAAGCCGTTTAATTTATTACATTATAGATTTAATTTTGATTTGGTAATAAAAAGTAGCGTTTAATTATAATGCGTTTACGTGTCATTCAAAAATAATCAGCATCGATATTGTGCAACAAAACATGAACGCAAAAAAAATTACGAATCTCTAGACATGATAATTTAACATGCTAGACTTTTATCCGAAGGGAAGTATTAAAATTTATGTTAATTTGCGATTTGAATTAGTGTATGCATTCCACTTGCTTCCTTTACATTTTAGATCTACATTTTCTTCTCAATCCTGGATTTTCTAATTTAATAATGTAAATAAGTTGGAAAAGTCGAAAAATAAATTTCATTTTGAAATTTACTAAAAAATATCGATTTTCCTTCCTAGAACTATTATAATAGGTCTACTTTTAAAATCTGTAATCAAATGAAAGGCTAATCCAGTCATCTAAAATTATGTAAAGGGAGAAAGTTATAATCTAAACGTTTTATCGAATAAATAAAGCAACAGTTTTAATAAGTACTGTCTTGTTTCCTGGCTAAGAATGATGCATGGAAAACGAATGATTGCATTATCTTAATATTTTGCAACAGATTATAAAATTCTTCCGTACACTGGCAAAAAAAATAGCTTTATTACTGGCACCTAGAAAATTTTCGTCAAATGTAGGTACCTAATTTAGAACGTTACCGTACGTTTAGAGTTGAAACATGTATATCGCATAATTACCTGACAAGACACTATAATAACTGTAGATATGTTTAATGCTTGCAGCGAATAGCTTTAAAATATAACACTTATTTTCAACGTTCTAGAATAGTTTCCGCTCTATTACAAGGCACACGGAGATTTTCACTATAGTAGAACATAAATATCCCGCAGCTCAAGATGTAAACGAGAGTGTGAAGGTAGTGTAAATATATTATATCTTTCAGGTTTAATCAGGGAATATCTAGGTGAACGAATTGACTTTTCGAACGCTAGACGCAAAGCGATTTATGCGTGCAAAAGATTTCCACATTCTATCTACTACATTAGATCTTTAAAAATCAGTCTTGCTATAAAGATTTAGATTTTATTAATTGCATGGATTCTCTAATTAAATGAATAAGTACAGTGATAATTAGAATCCAAGAATCTGTAAAAATAAATTTGCAGGTGTGGAGAAAAGGTGAAGCGTAGAAAGAGTTGGAGGGGACAGTGGGGTGCACCGAGCGTGAAGAGGAAGCGAGAGGCAACCTTTGCGCCGTTCTCACGTACCTATAGGTATGTATATACTCGCGGCAACAAAGGAATTTTTAGTTATTATGTGTAACTTCCGGCCGATGCGTGACGTGAGAGAGCGCATTATTAGAGCGAATAAGTGCAGCTGCGAGCGAGGGAATGTCAACATTGGCCCAGAGTATAGCACGATTTGCCGATATCGGCGCACATGAATGATTAACAAGGAGCGCGCACTCCTCAACATACATCTGGCCCGAGCAGGTATACTAGAAACTGGAATAAAGGTGAAATTGCGCGCGCACTCACCGAGAACTTATCCTTGTAGAAAATCGAGCTGGTCGACATGTCGCCGGGGAGAGGCAGCGCGAGGCTCGGCTGCGCTTTTTCCGCTGGCCTCGGGAAAGCCGAGAGTCTCCCGCCTCGGGATAATCACATCCTCTTCTCTCACACTCGTCGCTTTTTCCGCGGCTCTTGCACTGCGCGGCCTGCACCGGCGGCGAGGCGGCGCGACGATTCGCCGGGCACACGGACGATCGGGCTCGTTATCGGCGAAGCTGCTGGCAAGCCTCCGCGCATGCGCGCGCCCTTCCACGAGCGACAGGTGCGCAGTCACGAGCATGCACGCGCCGGGAGCGTCTGGAGCCGCGCGCAGGTCCGCCGCAGGAGGAGTCCCTGAAAACACTACTAGCAGACCGCGCGGCCGCCGAGAGACGCGGGCTGCAGTGCAGCCTAGTGGAGAGAAAGAGACTGGCGGCGGCGGCGGCGGCGCGGCCCAGCCGTGCGCGGCCTGCGTGTCCAGTTAGCTCTTGCGCGCCCCGCGCCAGCAGGCGAGCAGCGCGAGAGCTGTACGGTAAAACGGGCCCCACTCCGCGCGGCTGACCTACTATCTCGCGGAGAGGCGCTGCGCGCACGGCGCTACGAGCTGAGAGAGAGACGGAGCTGCTATCCGCGGGCAACGGGCTCTTCTAGCTCTTCCCCGGAGCGAAAAAACTGGCCGAGAAAGAGCAGGCTGCTCCAGCTTTGCGCCAACGTCCTCGTCCTTCGCTCGCGCGCGATCTTTGCGCCGTTTTTGCCTAGCGGCGTTTGCCCTCCCCTGCGCTCAAACGAAAATTGTGAGATTTGCACAGTAAGATTTGCCGTACCGACCCTATCAACTGTTCTCTATTTTTTCTTTTCTTTTTTTTATCTTTATCGTGGAAAGTCTGTAATTACCGCAATTTGGGCCTGGCCTCTGCGCGATTCAAGTCGTTTTATGAAAGGCGTAAATAAGGCTATCGTGATTTTATGGGGGTTGCAGTACATTGTCTTTTAAAATTTTTACGATACTTCTTTTCGGTGTTCGTAAAACTTCACAGTACGATCGTAAGGCTATTTTAAAAATAATATTTTCATATATTTTGGATTCGTAGCTACTTCTACCAACAGTTTATCTATTTAACAAAGCATGAAATTTGATTCAGTTGTATGTGCTGCTACAACTATAGAAAAAATCAACTTGGTAAAGACCGAAATCATTTTGAACTTATATGGTTAATTTTCAAATAGTACATAAATTCTGATGTCGATGGAGTTACAAAATTGATGATATGACTTATCGCATTCATTCCAACTCTGGATCATTTTTTCTTATTTCTAAATATAGTTAAGTATAGTATAGATGAAATAATAAAAATTACCGTTGGTATTTTTTTCAGAACAACCGGTTACGAGTAATCAAGTGTCGATGGAGGTTACGCGTAATTAAAATACGCCAAAATTTTTTGAGTTCATCTGTCCATTTCGTTTGCTACACGTGACTTGGAAATTTTTCTAATTCGATAAAATCATAATTTTTGTACTCAAAATCATATCTGAGTTAAAAAATATCATTATTTATGATTAATTTTTTTTTCACTTAACAAAAAGAAATTTTGATCAAACTCCGTCGACAATTTTCTTTTACGTGAGAACGACTTTTCAAGTAGTGAAACAATATAACATAGATTTATGACTTATTAATCACTTTGTCTCTTGTATTAAGTATAGTCAATGTTCTCAAACTGGTCATTTGGGTAAATAAAACAATCATACAGAATTATAAATACTTTAAAAATCAGTTTTTGTCCTGAGGAAATCGACGGAGTTCCGAATTTACTCCTTGCGGGACTATTTTTAGTAGTAAAAGGCTTAATTTTTTTTTATTTTAAAGTAGATTCATTTGTACTGATTGTTCAAACACATGAAATTACTTTTTGTCTGGTATGACATATATATATGAGACAGAGAAAGAGTATGGCCCTCATGTTGAGAATAACCATATGTAACATTCTTTTCTAACTTTTTCCAATAATATACAAAACTAGTATTTTACAAGCCACCATTATTATATGGTTATCGTAAATTTTTTTTATAGGTAAAATTAATGCATTTTAATGAGATTATATTTAATTTTTGAACTAACATTTTTACTGTTTATCCTTTTAGCGCCTACTTGGACGTTTCAGACTCCGAAAATTGATTATAATGACATAAAACGGAATTTAAACTTCTCTAATAGTATTATTCTACCTGAAAAAGAATGGTTGATATAGAATAAAATAATAATAATACTAATAATAATAATCGTTTTTATTCCCGCAGATTTTTTTCTTTAATTTAATGATTGGCCGTTTATGTTAACTCATTTTCTAATGAAATAAAATATGACAAAATCTATAAAAAGATCTGCCATTTTGGCGACTACAAAACTGACAAAAAAATTTTTTTCAACGCATTTATAATAAGAGCACGTGAGTTTTTTCGTTTTTTATACCTTAAGTACCAGAAAAATGTTGAATCATTAAAATAGCTTTTGTGACTAAGTTTTCTTGTCATTAGCATTATTGCAAAATAGTGTAACAAACAGCTCCTGGCGTAAATCATTTACTTATTAGTCAAGAAATGTCTGTATACTAGATACTTGCTGAAGGAAGATCTATATACACGGAAGTGTCCATGGAATAACTATTTTATCAACAGATCAATTGTTAATCTATCTCAGGATCTAATAATTTATTGTATGGAGCTAAAACTTTTTTTTTAATTTTTAATTTTTAATCGCGCAATTTTTTTGATCTTACATTCCTATAAGGAAACTATGGTATACCGTTGTTGTCTTTGTTATTGTAAACAATAGTAAATAGTATGTACACTTCGATACGGGTGCGGAATTGGTGATTATTTAGCTCATGATTACTCGCTTCGCGTAAAATGTCACATGAGGTAAAAATCCTTACGCACCGCAGTTTCGAACTGCATTTTATACTACGAGAGCCGAATAATCATATTAAAGTTATGATTTTGAGGTTAGAGTGGTATAAATGTATTTAAAGTTATTGCACTTTTTCTTATTTTATATAATTTTTATTTACATTTTCCGCGCGCATCGCGATTAGAATTTTATTGCAATCATATCATAATTGGGATAATGTTGGATAATAATTAGAGTAGCACTGCCAACTGAAGACTCCATTCATAGAACAGCTCGCCAAATGTGATCTCCGTTAATCTGTTTGAGAAATTTACAGAGATGCTACTCAACGTAGCATGCTATACGATAGTACGTATAATTGTTTCAGTTTTTTTTTCTTTTTTAATGGAGTCGTAATAGCTTGATCGATTTTTTCATAAGTGTTGTTAGGTCATAGATTGTGCGACTTGCCACCATCCTGTAGCAAAAAAATCTGCAGAAAATTCTGCAGACATCTATACATGAAATTCTGCAGAAGTATACGTGAAAAAATCTTCTACAAAGATTTCGTCCACATATAAAAGTTTTCTATAATGAGTTATGATTACAAGTTTTTGTTTAATTTTTATTTGTTTTATAAATTTTGTTACATTTTGCTACTCCAAATGCTATAAATCATAATGAATACTATAACCGGTAAGGATTTCACTTAATTTATAACGAAAGAATAAAGGGTCGGTAAAATGAGAAAACGCGAATGCATTCCCTGGCTATACCTATAGAAAAGAGAAATCATCCAATTGAAGCAACTTCGACTTGGAACAGAAAAACAAGAAAAGATAGCAAACTCACATACTTTGCCATTTACTGCTTTCGCGATCTCGCCACACGCTGTTGACGTAGAAGATTACTTTTCAAAACTGTATATGAGCAATACTACAGCAGAAAACATCAAACAAGTTGGTACAAAAATAAAATAAAATTTTTCCAGAGACACACCTAGCTATACTAAGACTAGGTTATTTTTATTCTGTGGACCATTTGAAATGATAAAAAATAATGGCTCCTGCAGCCAAAATTGCCTGAAAAAGTAAATTTAAATAAGTATAATTACTATAAAACAAAGTATATGAGGAAATCTCAAAAAACGTAGCTCTTATCGGGAGTTACAAATGTTAAAAATTTTTTTTGAAGGCACACCTT